>OZ025255.1:43531471-43703702 GCA_964019135.1 Arenicola marina
GCCACGAGGAAATGATAGAGGGCGGGATGAGAGAAGGGTGCCTCGAGGCGTGGAGGCACACAGCCGCCGTGGTCGGTGGGGCGAGGGGACCCCAGGCACCCCCGGCGAAGGGACCCCCGGCGAGGGGACCCCCGGCGAAGAGACCCCCGGCGAGAGGACCCCCGGCGAGGGGACCCCCGGCGAAGGGACCCCCGGCGAGAGGACCCCCGGCGATCGAACGCTTTTTCAGGACGGGACGGAGACCTGAATGTCTGACCAGGCCACCAACCGATGCCACAACAAGCCACAAACAAACCAGTGACGTCAACCCAGACACGGCGGCCCCACAACGATAGCCTGCCACATACCCCTCCCTTCCTACCCCCTCCCCTCCCCTGGCTCAAACTTCAGGGGACCCCCATCCTCCAGCCTCCGGCCCGACCCCTATGACCCTGCCCCCCCCCCCCCCCGCCGCCTCCCCCAACTCACCCCGGCACTGACGCCGGTAAGTAACGGGTCATTCAGATGGGGCTAAAAGGCCACATTGATTTCTCGGTATGTTCACTTAAGGCGATCGAAGTCACGAGCAAAAGAAATTCTCGCTGCGACCAGAAGAACATAAATCACCGTGGGTTCGGGATGTGTCTAAAATAGGAACAAACAAATCAGGCGGCGGAAGCGGAAGGACGTGGGTGGATATCGCAGCGCCACCATGTGAGACGCGTCTCATCCCTATAGCGTGTTCTTCCGACATGCGTCCTGGGGAGTCAGCTGTGATGGAGAAGTCCGTGGGTAGTAGGTGGGGGGGGGGGGGGGGTAGACAGGCCTCTAGCACTGCCTACTAGGCCATGGGGTGAATGACTCAATCGGCTTTGTAAGGCGCGTGTCCACAGGGCAAAATAACACGGCGGGCTGAGGGCCTCACCACGGCGGACTGAGGGCCTCACCACGGCGGGCTGAGGGCCCCACCACGGCGGGCTGAGGGCCCCACCACGGCGGGCTGTGGGCCCCACACCTGGAGAGTCACTGGGCACTTTTCCAGCCCAGGAGCCGAGCAGTCGCTGGACTAAGGTCCCGCCCAACATGAGCCGGGACTTAAAGGAAGAACCAGGGACAAGCTAACCACAAGGAAATCGGGTTAACTCGTCACTGGAAGCTGTATGCTTAGCTGTCCCAACTTTGAGTGCCACGTGTACAGATATGAAGGGCAGCTGGCACGGCTTTATATAACAAGGATACAAGATGGCGTAGCTTCAGAATACACTAACAAAATGCTATTATGTGCAGAAGAGACCCACTGAATAAAGATCACCCGTCCTATTACACACCTCCTCATTATGTGAGTGAGTGCTAGGGGCGGATCTAGGAATTTGCAAAGGGGCGGGGGGGTGCTCTCTGAAAACTTGCGACCGGGGGGGGGGTTGCAACCTCCCTGACCTCCCCCTCCTAGATGCGCGCCAGAGTGCCAACCAGTCGAGAAAGTCGATAATTAATTCCACGGTACATATCCCCATACACAAACCAATTTGTACTACCATCAATTTCATAATATAAAGGGTTATCATTGCATGATTATAATTCCTCGCTTTACCGGAAGACTTGCTGAGGAATGAAATATTGGTATTTGTTAGGTCCGTTTTTGTGTACTTTTGAGAACATCCCCCGCCCTGCGACCGTGCGCTTTAATGGTGTGTATCTGCACGCGCGGGACTGGTGGGGGCTGTATATAAAGCGTATGTGATGATAGATGCATTTCAGTTCCACTTGTTTTCTGGTAAAGCGAACACCCATTGTCCTTACATCGCCCCAGGCGGTTTCCCAAAAGTAATCAACAAACTGGCCTAAAACCCCAATATTTCGTTCGCTAGCAGACGAGAGGCACTGACTGGCACTGGGATGCCTGGTTCCCCGCCTACTCACCACGCCGTTCTGGACGCTGAAGCCGAGCTGGTACTTCACGTCCGGCCGCTTGATGAGCACCTCGACCACCGGCGGACACGAGACGACACTCAGCTTGACCACCGTCTGGTTCTTGGCCGCCTGTGGGTGGGACGGTGAGAGGTGGGGGGAAGGGAGGGGGGGTAAGGAGACAGAGTTGGTGAGGGGGGGTGGAGTGGGGCGTGGTGGTGAGGGAGGATAGAAAGGTAGACGCATGAGCCACATAAAGATAAACCCGAATGGCCTGACTGAACAAGTTCATCCGCACACCAGTATTTGGTGTGTCCAAGAAGAATGCCTATACAACGCTTAGAGAAAGGAATTATGGAATAATATGATGCTTTGACAACAATTAATACATGCTATTCACCATTACAGTCTGCACGCATATAAAAAAAGTTATATATTAAAAAACAAGTTATACAATACTAATAATTATTATCTAATCATAATTACCAATAATTTGATTAATTTTCCGGAACAAGGTAGCTTCACATTTTAACCGCAATTATGTGTGTCTATAATGCGTATAATTTGTGGCACTGGCACGAGGGGTGCGGCAGGCTAAGTCCGCCAACTGACCCCCTCCACCCGCCCCCCCCTCACTCACCTTGATGTAGTTCTGACACGAGGGGTGCGGCAGGCTGAGTCCGCCAACTGACCCCCTCCACCCGCCCCCCCCCCTCACTCACCTTGATGTAGTTCTGACACGAGGGGTGCGGCAGGCTAAGTCCGCCAACTGACCCCCTCCACCCGCCCCCCCCTCACTCACCTTGATGTAGTTCTGACACGAGGGGTGCGGCAGGCTGAGTCCGCCAACTCACCCCCTGCACACCCCCCTCACTCCCCTTGATGTACTTCTGACACGAGGACAGCGGCAAGCCCACCAGGCTGACCCCACCCACCCCAGCCCCCTCACGCACCTTGATGTAGTTCTGACACAAAGACAGCGGCAGGCCCACCAGGCTGACCCCCCCCCCCTCCATACCCCCCTCACTCACCTTGATGTAGTTCTAACACGAGGACAGCGGCAGGCCCACCAGGCTGACCCCCCCCCCCCTCCATACCCCCCTGACTCACCTTGATGTAGTTCTGACACGAGGACAGCGGCAGGCCCACCAGGCTGACCCCACCGACCCCACCACCCTCACTCACCTTGATGTAGTTCTGACACGAGGACAGCGGCAGGCCCACCAGGCTGACCCCCCCCCCCTCCATACCCCCCTGACTCACCTTGATGTAGTTCTGACACGAGGACAGCGGCAGGCCCACCAGGCTGACCCCACCGACCCCACCCCCCTCACTCACCTTGATGTAGTTCTGACACGAGGACAGCGGCAGGCCCACCAGGCTGACCCCGTTAATGGACATGATTTGGTCCCCGATGTTGAGTTGGCCACAGCGAGCGGCCGCCCCCGCGGGTCCCATGTTGGCCAGCACCACGGTGGGCACCATACTGCCCCATCCAGATTCGACGATCACCACCCCTAGAGGCTCCCCTTTCAACTTGGGTACGATCACCTGGCAAGGGAAGAAGGGAGAGGTGAGGCCGGTGACCATTGTGTGTGTACCAGTCTTTTTAATGCACCTTCCCTTTATATAGCATTATGTAGTGATATTATTTATAAGGATGAGGGAGTCTATTATCCATTAATCATCACGGGTGCGCGTTTCTTGTAATGTCAGTGCCAAACTCCGTATATAAGACGCACAGTGGCGCCCTCTAGTTGCATTAAATCTCACCCCCGCATTGAGGCCGTTGCACTTTACGCGTTACGCATTCACCAGATGGCACCACTGGTCCGTGTGGCTTCGACTACGAATTGAAAACTGTGATCACGATCACCCCTCATTACAATATTTGTTCGCGGAACTTCGTAAGATCCGGAGAACTGTTCACATGTTATGAATCCAAAGACCTAAAGCACCAGTACTTAAAATCGGTATCCATATAATGTGATGGGAGTCATGTGATGAATCTAATGGTAAAATCAGGTTGATGACAGCGTAGGTATTTCTTCTGACAGATTTTTACCACGGCTAAGGAAGGTGTATCCATGGTGATACATCGCTACAATGTAATTCTGATCCATTGCATTATGATGATACTGACCTCTTTCTGCATTTCCTTGTTTGAGAAGAGAAAGAGCTCCTCGCCGAAGATTTCTTGTTGATTCAATACTTCTTGGTAGTCGATTTCTTTCATAAGCCCAGGATCGTCGATGCCGTTGGCCTTCAGGAATTCCATATAGGCCACCTGGAAGGCCTGGCCTATGGACTGGGCGATCAACTGGGCCTGTAAGACAAACAGCTGGATGTCACGATACTGTAGATAGGTGTAATACCAGTTAGGCCACCTGGAAGGCCTGACCTATGGACTGGGCGATCAACTGGGCCTGCAAGATAAACAGCTGGATGTCACGACACTGTAGATAGGTGTAATACCAGTTAGGCCACCTGGAAGGCCTGGCCTATGGACTGGGCGATCAACTGGGCCTGCAAGACAAACAGCTGGATGTCACGACACTGTAGATAGGTGTAATACCAGTTAGGCCACCTGGAAGGCCTGGCCTATGGACTGGGCGATCAACTGGGCCTGCAAGATAAACAACTGGATGTCACGACACTGTAGATAGGTGTAATACCAGTTAGGCCACCTGGAAGGCCTGGCCTATGGACTGGGCGATCAACTGGGCCTGCAAGATAAACAACTGGATGTCACGACACTGTAGATAGGTGTAATACCAGTTAGGCCACCTGGAAGGCCTGGCCTATGGACTGGGCGATCAACTGGGCCTGCAAGATAAACAACTGGATGTCACGACACTGTAGATAGGTGTAATACCAGTTAGGCCACCTGGAAGGCCTGGCCTATGGACTGGGCGATCAACTGGGCCTGCAAGATAAACAACTGGATGTCACGATACTGTAGATAGGTGTAATACCAGTTAGGCCACCTGGAAGGCCTGGCCTATGGACTGGGCGATCAACTGGGCCTGCAAGATAAACAACTGGATGTCACGACACTGTAGATAGGTGTAATACCAGTTAGGCCACCTGGAAGGCCTGGCCTATGGACTGGGCGATCAACTGGGCCTGCAAGATAAACAACTGGATGTCACGACACTGTAGATAGGTGTAATACCAGTTAGGCCACCTGGAAGGCCTGGCATATGGACTGGGCGATCAACTGGGCCTGTAAGACAAACAGCTGGATGTCACGACACTGTAGATAGGTGTAATACCAGTTAGGCCACCTGGAAGGCCTGGCCTATGGACTGGGCGATCAACTGGGCCTGTAAGACAAACAGCTGGATGTCACGACACTGTAGATAGGTGTAATACCAGTTAGGCCACCTGGAAGGCCTGGCCTATGGACTGGGCGATCAACTGGGCCTGCAAGATAAACAACTGGATGTCACGACACTGTAGATAGGTGTAATACCAGTTAGGCCACCTGGAAGGCCTGGCATATGGACTGGGCGATCAACTGGGCCTGTAAGACAAACAGCTGGATGTCACGACACTGTAGATAGGTGTAATACCAGTTAGGCCACCTGGAAGGCCTGGCCTATGGACTGGGCGATCAACTGGGCCTGTAAGACAAACAGCTGGATGTCACGACACTGTAGATAGGTGTAATACCAGTTAGGCCACCTGGAAGGCCTGGCATATGGACTGGGCAATCAACTGGGCCTGCAAGATAAACAACTGGATGTCACGATACTGTAGATAAGTGTAATACCAGTTAGGCCACCTGGAAGGCCTGGCCTATGGACTGGGCGATCAACTGGGCCTGAAAGATAAACAGCTGGATGTCACGATACTGTAGATAGGTGTAATACCAGTTAGGCCACCTGGAAGGCCTGGCATATGGACTTGGCGATCAACTGGGCCTGAAAGATAAACAGCTGGATCTCACGATACTGTAGATAGGTGTAATACCAGTTAGGCCACCTGGAAGGCCTGGCATATGGACTGGGCGATCAACTGGGCCTGAAAGATAAACAGCTGGATCTCACGATACTGTAGATAGGTGTAATACCATTTAGGCCACCTGGAAGGCCTGGCATATGGACTGGGCGATCAACTGGGCCTGAAAGATAAACAGCTGGATCTCACGATACTGTAGATAAGTGTAATACCAGTTAGGCCACCTGGAAGGCCTGGTATATGGACTGGGCGATCAACTGGGCCTGAAAGATAAACAGCTGGATGTCACGATACTGTAGATAAGTGTAATACCAGTTAGGCCACCTGGAAGGCCTGGCATATGGACTGGGCGATCAACTGGGCCTGAAAGATAAACAGCTGGATGTCACGATACTGTAGATAGGTGTAATACCAGTTAGGCCACCTGGAAGGCCTGGCATATGGACTGGGCGATCAACTGGGCCTGAAAGATAAACAGCTGGATGTCACGATACTGTAGATAGGTGTAATACCAGTTAGGCCACCTAGAAGGCCTGGCATATGGACTGGGCGATCAACTGGGCCTGCAAGACAAACAGCTGGATGTCACGATACTGTAGATAGGTGTAATACCAGTTAGGCCACATGCATGGCTAAATATATATGGAATGGGCTTTAACACACCATCAAGTTGACTCGACAGACCTCATGCATCGAGGCTTCAATTTTGGAGGGATTTATATTATCACACCATTATAGTGGTACGTCAATTTCGTATTATAATTTAATGTTTCTATGTGCACAACATTGATATGTCGCTGCAAGGAGAGAATCACTACATCACAAGCTCAACCATAAGAAACAAAAGCATGAGAGTTGCAATATTCATTTCGTTGCATCATGTCTATACATCTTGGATGTAGCGGGTACCCCCCTCCCCCCCCCCCCCCAACACCACACTGGCACCCACACCTAGCCATGCGACTCGTGACACCATTCAACACGTTCACAACCACAGGCTCCGTGACACCATAGGGACTGGCGCCCATCAGCCCCCCCCCCCCCTCCCACTCCTCCCTCTTCCTGCCAACTATTATATACCTCCCTCCCTCACAGATCATCAGAACCACCCACTTCACCCCGAACCCGTTCCCTTCCATCACAGTCTACCATGACAGCAACCCCTGCCCCTCTCCATAGTCCACCCTGACAGCAAACCCTCCCATACATACACCATCAGTGTAGCCACCATAGCAACCGCTTTTTTATCCCAGGCCAGCACCCTCCGTCCCAGATCACCATAGACATCCCATCACCTCCATCCCATCCCTTCCCTCCACCACTGAAACCCCTCTCCCTCCCTCAAGCCAATTGCTTACCCAAGTTGAGCTGGGAAATATCTCCCCAGGCCATCCCCTGACAACGAGACAGAGAGAGAAGCCATACTCTCCATAACGAAAGACACGTACGGCCCAAGGCGACCATAGATAACGCCCTTCCCCACTCCCCTCCCCTCTCACGCCCCGAGCCCAGCCCACCCCACCCCTGACCGTCCCCCTCCTTCTTACCCCCACCTTACGACCGCCCCCCCCCCCGGGCGACTGTTGTAGCCGCCGTGGCAAGTCATACGGCATGTGAGGAAGGACAATCTGTCGACCTCGGGCGATAGGTAAGGGGCACTATACAGCCATCATGTCAGCTGCTGTGTTAGTGCTATAATGAGAAAGTGGCAGGCGACGAGTGTCGCACAGGAAGGAAAGCCATAAATACCTGTCCATTTTTAAACATGTCATCAACAGTGGGCCGTGATTTATAGGCTCTCATGATTGCCAATCTGCCAACAGACTCACCCGTTCTCCTCGACTCCCCCTCACCAATCCACCCACCATACCCCCCTCCCCCCACCACCACCATAAAACAGAAAGTTGCAGGATGCCGGCAGATAAAGCGCCCGTAGATTTGGCAATATGAGACTTCATACGACAACTGCCAACACGAGACGCATCATGCCACAACGAGAGACAGCGAGAGGCAGCGAGAGTGTGTCAGCTATCGAATCTGACGAGCAAGTGTGTAAGAGAAAGTGCGAAAGAGAGAGGAAACATACGGCAATACATATCTGCTGCAGCTCACGAGTGTGATTATATACGGCCAACAATGCCCTTCCCTCATTAGAATGGTTTATTTATGCAATTACCGAGACACAAACAAGTTGTTTACACGACATGTGACTGGACATTAACTTATGTTGCTATTGTAACTTTATGTTCAAAGCTCTGTTGAACGTGTACTTGCACTGTTAGGCAATTTGCCACTACTGTCTACTGAAGATTCTAAATATGTTTACATCAACAATTTCAAAAAGAGACAAGATAAATAAATAATTCACGTCGTTCATAAAGATCAACTGAAATTAATGCTATTGACAGACATTTCGCATGATGCATGAAGGAGCAGTTCGTTTTCTGCTCTCCGTCTCTGTATCTGTGTCTGTCTCTCTTTCTCTTTCTGACCTTTTTCTCTGACTATATATATCACGACATAGCCTATATATGCCCAACACCATGGCGTCACCATGGCAGCACGAGGGCAGCTGTGCGCACAGTAAGTCCACTTGCTGTGGGGGGTGGCGCCCCTGATTGCAGCGCAGAGAGCCATCAGCGATACTTTAAGGGCATTATATCGACCGATACAGGCCATAGTTAGTGTAGCCACCGATCAGAAACACTGGAAGAGCTCCCCAAAAGTCAGCCCTTAAGCCCCGTATACAGTCACCCAGCATGGGAAGCAAGGATTTGAGCCCTACAAGGAAGCTGCCGAGATGACGAGCGGAACCTTTGATGTCCCTGCGCTGCTTCAGGCCGGTGGAGATGGCGGCCTATACAGACGGGTCCCCGATGTGCACCTTGGGGACCATTAAACGTGGGTTAAAGACCATCAAAGTGGACCTCTTAAAACCAAGGCTGGACGGCTCATCTGGGGGACACGGGGTGACCTTGAAACGAGTCACGGGGGCCATTAGTAAACGACATGTGGCGACGCCTGTCGGAAAGCGTCCGAAGCATTCATCACGTGGGTTGCCGTGGTGATGGCCATTACGGCGAGCGCTGCAGCGTCCCGGTATAAACCGATCTCAAGAGGCGGAAGATGGCAAACCCGTGCCGCTCCCCTGTCCCTCCCGCCCCCCACCTCTCCACCCACCCCAAACTAGCCCCCATCCCGATTGGCCGCCTGACAACATATGACCCCGCTCTCCCCTCGTGAAGTGGCGACCGTTTGATAATTACGTGAACTATCCCATTAGTCCCGGGCCCCCGTCAGAGCTTACGCTGTTAATCCACCCGCCCCTGCCGAGGGACTGCCTAGACAGCCTCACATCACGCGCATCAACGGGCGGACAACGCGGTGACCCACAGGCTAATAACCAGCAGGGTGGTGGGGGGGGGGCGATGTGTGTCCACGTGCCCACCAACGGGGGTGGTGGGGGTGTGTGTCCCGGCGCCCAGCAAAGGGGGGTGGGGGGCGATGTGTGTCCGCGTGCCCACCAACGGGGGTGGTGGGGGTGTGTGTCCCGGCGCCCAGCAAAGGGGGGTGGGGGGCGATGTGTGTCTCGCTCAGATATCTTCTTCCCCGCGGCCATAATCACGCACTGCTAATAATGTGATTTGTATCCCTCCCATTATTCCGCAATGGACTGGACTCATCTAACGAAGGTCTCCTTCATGCTAAGTTTCACCACTGATTTTTCAAATGAAATGAATCGCAGAGGAAAACATTGTTACCGCGACCGAAATTACATACTGATTACAAGGTTACATCAAAGTTACTAACATCATCAACTGCCTGGGCTTGAAGCATGGCTGGGCACCTGAGCCCAGATAACTTTTCCCTTTTATCTCATTGCTTCAAGAGGTTTCGTGATCTGGTTTAATGTACTTGCAGGGATAATAAAGGCAATACGTCGATCCATCAGACAGTCTGGTTCTGGAATGATGGTCCACCAGCAGGTCCCACTAGCAGGAAATGACATTGTTTCTAAGTATGAAAACAAGAACAAAGCTCGCCTGACAAAATATCCCCAACCCTCAACAGGACAATCTGAGCTCAGCAGACAAAAACGAATCGGACCATACATCACAATATTACAGAGGCCCAGAGACGCAGGATTGACACGTTTGGTAAGGTGATGGGTGGATACATGGATGATAAATGGGTGATGGCTGGGTGATGGCAGGACGGGTGACGGTTGGTGATGGCTGGATGGGTGATGGTTGGTGATGGTTGGATGGGTGATGCTAGGGTGATGGTTGGGTAATGGCTGAAATTTTCTTCCTTGCGTTACCTTGCGTTCAGGATGTATCCTGAATATAGGCAAAGGCTAATAAAGAGATATATATATATATAAAGATATATATATATAGATCCATGTTGGTATTCGGCCGGTGTCGGAGAGCCTCTCAGGGTGCCGATTGGGTCTGATCAGCAACAAGGATTGACCGGTCCATAAGTGAATTGGGACTAATGTGAAATTGATCAAGACCTCAACCCATGGAGACTGCGAAACAAGACGCAAACGGACATCCGCTCCATTCCTTATTCATGGAAAGTTGATGGCATTGCATTGACCCAATTCTGAAAGAGTCGTTAGTATGCACGCCGCCATGTTACTGACACATCTTCAGCGGCGCCCCTATCGTGGTGACGTCCCTTACGTGGTGACGCTCCTAACGTGGTGACGCTCCTAACGTGGTGACGTCCCTAACGTGGTGACGCTCCTAACGTGGTGACGCTCCTAACGTGGTGACGCTCCTAACGTGGTGACGCTCCTAACGTGGTGACGTCCCTAACGTGGTGACGCTCCTAACGTGGTGACGCTCCTAACGTGGTGACGCTCCTAACGTGGTAGCGCTCCTAACGTGGTGACGCTTCTAACGTGTTGACGCCCCTAACGTGGTCACGCTCCTAACGTGGTGACGCTTCTAACGTGGTGACGCTCCTAACGTGGTGACGCTCCTAACGTGGTGACGCCCCTAACGTGGTGACGCTCCTAACGTGGTGACGCCTCTAACGTGTTGACGCCCCTAACGTGGTGACGCTCCTAACGTGGTGACGCCCCTAACGTGGTGACGCTCCTAACGTGGTGACGCTTCTAACGTGGTGACGCTCCTAACGTGGTGACGCTCCTAACGTGGTGACGCTCCTAACGTGGTGACGCTTCTAACGTGTTGACGCCCCTAACGTGGTGACGCCCCTAACGTGGTGACGCTCCTAACGTGGTGACGCTCCTAACGTGGTGACGCTCCTAACGTGGTGACGCTTCTAATGTGGTGACGCCCCTAACGTGGTGACGCTCCTAACGTGGTGACGCTCCTAACGTGGTGACGCTTCTAACGTGTTGACGCCCCTAACGTGGTGACGCTCCTAACGTGGTGACGCTCCTAACGTGGTGACGCCCCACCTACATACATGTAAGTGTTTATTTATGTATTTATATAAGATTTAGCCGGATGGGTGTTCAGAGCATGGTGGCCAAGCCGGCGGTGGGAGGTTTGCAGGTTGGGGTGGGAGGGTTGTCCATTGCCCGTGACTATACACTAAAACCTAAATCATGCACTTTTAATACATACACTATGTAAACCAACCAAACGTTAGACCAAGTTGCTTCTACACTATTAAAGTAAATTGCTGCATATTCACTAATATCCATACTATATATCATACCACACCACATTATAGCCACCTTTCGTTATACACCAATATCAGTATCAATATACACAGAGTGCACTTATATTATAAATCATACCCACACCATACACGAAAACATACAACATAACGCGCCCTATACACCAAGGCAATATTCCATATATACCCTACACTATACCCTTCATTATACACCTATAACCTGCAGCGGTCGCCTACCCATGAGCGGCACCGGGGAAAGACAGACTAAGGCGCCCCTGCACTTGCCTGGCCAAGGCCACAGGTGGCGACACCCTCGCCCCACCACTCCGGTGGCCGACATCCGCCTTCCCCAGACATGGCCGCCACATAGCGCCATCTAGCGGCTGATGCACATACGTCATAACCTGGGAGGAGAACGCACTCTATGGACCACCGTTATATAACCTGGGAGGAGAATGCATTATAAGGACCACCGTTATATAACCTGGGAGGAGAATGCATTATAAGGACCACCGTTATATAACCTGGGAGGAGAATGCATTATAAGGACCACCGTTATATAACCTGGGAGGAGAACGCACTCTATGGACCACCGTTATATAACCTAGGAGGAGAATGCATTATAAGGACCACCGTTATAAAACCTGGGAGGAGAATGCATTATAAGGACCACCGTTATATAACCTGGGAGGAGAATGCATTATAAGGACCACCGTTATATAACCTGGGAGGAGAATGCATTATAAGGACCACCGTTATATAACCTGGGAGGAGAATGCATTATAAGGACCACCGTTATAAAACCTGGGAGGAGAACGCACTCTAAGGACCACCGTTATATAACCTGGGAGGAGAATGCATTACAAGGACCACCGTTATATAACCTGGGAGGAGAACGCACTCTAAGGACTACAGTTATATAACCTGGGAGGAGAATGCATTATAAGGACCACCGTTATAAAACCTGGGAGGAGAACGCACTCTAAGGACTACAGTTATATAACCTGGGAGGAGAATGCATTACAAGGACCACCGTTATATAACCTGGGAGGAGAATGCATTATAAGGACCACCGTTATATAACCTGGGAGGAGAATGCATTATAAGGACCACCGTTATAAAACCTGGGAGGAGAACGCACTCTAAGGACCACCGTTATATAACCTGGGAGGAGAATGCATTACAAGGACCACCGTTATATAACCTGGGAGGAGAACGCACTCTAAGGACTACAGTTATATAACCTGGGAGGAGAATGCATTATAAGGACCACCGTTATATAACCTGGGAAGAGAATGCATTATAAGGACCACCGTTATATAACCTGGGAGGAGAATGCATTATAAGGACCACCGTTATATAACCTGGGAGGAGAATGCATTATAAGGACCACCGTTATAAAACCTGGGAGGAGAACGCACTCTAAGGACCACCGTTATATAACCTGGGAGGAGAATGCATTACAAGGACCACCGTTATATAACCTGGGAGGAGAACGCACTCTAAGAACTACAGTTATATAACCTGGGAGGAGAATGCATTATAAGGACCACCGTTATATAACCTGGGAGGAGAACGCACTCTAAGGACTACAGTTATATAACCTGGGAGGAGAATGCATTATAATGACCATCATTATCTGATTATCAGCACAACAAAAATATAAAACTCAAGGGTCTATTTCAATGGAGAGGCGACTTTTATCTTTTATCTGTTTCTCTCCTGCTCCGGCACTTTTTTCTGGTTAGCACGCATCCTTCTTTCATGCCGGAAAAGATTTCAAAGCGATGGAGTACCAGCGCCAACAGAATATATCCACGCGTGATGTCCTCATAAGACGACAGCCATTGTCATCACGCTCCAACGAAGCCGCCAGCTAAGCCGCCGCCGGCTAAGCCAGCCATGATGAAGGCACCACCCCCGTAACCCCCTGCCCCCCCCCCCCCATTATCCCCCTCTAAGATTTCAGCAGCAGCAGGCCATGGATAAAACGGTATCTGCGTTAGACCGGTGCAACATCACAGCAGTCCGCCATATCTGACCGTGACTTTGGCTGTGTTGTATTTGTTCCTTTTATGAGATATACAGATATACATGAGAATTGGACAACAAACAAACTAAACTGAACTCAGTGTATTTAATCAACCAAATCACCAACAAGGAAACATTATATGGCGCCGATACCACAACATCCTCCTTTCCTTAGTTATTTATATAACAGGTTCATTTAAATATCGTAAGTCTCAGTCAAATCGTAGTTTCGAGCTTGTGGCTCATTTAACTGTCACTATAACCAAATCGCTTTGGCTTCTTGACTTCGCGACCAGATCGGGTGACGGTGACGCTTTCGGGAAGGTTGGTATGGATCGCCTTTCGCAAATCATCCTCTGGTTGTGCTTGCGAAGGCAATGCAAATGTTACTGACGGTGATGTCGGTGACGAGACAGCGCCTCTCCTGGGTGGTGACGGGGGTGATACTGTGTGTTCACTAAACGCAGGAGATGGACGTCCTGGGGCCAAGGTTCGTGTATCCAGACTGCGCAGATGGCTCCTGTTTCGACGGATCATACTGCCATTAGGAGTTTCCACCATGTATGAACGTGGGGAATCCTTGCATGTGTCTTTTACAGCTCCAGGATACCATGTTCTCTTCTCGTGGTCAAGAATACGTATTGGTTGACCAACGTAAAGTGGGGGTAAATCATATTTTCTTGCTGTCTGATCATGAGTTTTTTTCATATTCTCCTGTCTTTGATCGTGCTGAATCCGATAAATTTCGCGAGCTGGTTCCGTGTGCGATGGCAGTTGAGTAGCGAGTGTTCTTCCCATCAACATTTCTCCCGGTGATGGCATTTGTGCATCAACTGGCGTGGCACGAACATTAAGGAGCGCTTTGTGAACGTCTTGTCCTCCAGCTTTGCATTTCTTGATGATGGGCTTTATGTATCCTATCATCCGCTCTGCGAATCCATTTGATCTGGGGTACCTCGGCGAACTGGTCATATGTTTAATTCCCCAATCACGTATGAATTGTTGGAAACAGTTTCCTGTGAACTGTTTTGCATTGTCAGATACTATGGTATCCGGTCTGCCAAACAAACTGCACACAAAGGATATTTCCTTCGTAACTTCGTCGCTTGTTGCTCGGTTTAGTTCTCTTACCACTGGAAATTTCGAGAAATAATCTGAAATCATGAGATAGTACTTGCCATGTATTTCAAAAATATCAGTGCCAAGTTTTTTCCATGGAGCATTGGGGATGTCGTGAGGCATTAGAGGTTCGTGCCGTTGTGCATGTTGGTATTCGGCACACCTTCCACACGATTGAACCATTGTTTCGATGTCCTTGTGAATGTTTGGCCAATATACAGATTCACGAGCCAATCTACGAGTCTTGTCAATCCCTTGGTGTCCCTCGTGTAATTGTCGAAGTATGTCTTGGCGCATCGATGATGGTATTAAGACTTGTCGTCCCTTGAAGACTACTCCATTTTCTACGGCCAATTCGTCTCGATATGACCAAAACACTCTGATGTTTGTTGGTAAGTCCTTGATGGAGTCTGGCCATCCATGGTGTACAACGTGACTGAGTGCATGCAACGTTGCATCAAGTTTTGTTTCACTTCTCAGCGTGTTCTGTTTCGCAGGTGAAAAGTTAATTAGATCAATGTCGGTCTGGTCAATGTCATCTATTTCAAGTCCGTCAACTCTGATATCCAGATCAATCGGAGCTCCCTTGTCTGGATTTGGGAGCCGTGACAGAGTATCAGCAAGAATCATTTCTGAACCAGGCCGATATTGCACTTTGAAATTGTATCCTTGGACTTTCAACAGTATACGCTGTATCCTTGGTGGGGTACTTGACAATGGTTTGTCATTGACGAGGTTGACGAGTGGCTTATGGTCGGTGACGACGATGAATTCTCGACCATAGAGGTAAGTATGAAAGCGTGTAACTCCGTGTAGGATACCTAGAGTCTCTCTTTCGATATTGCTGTATCCTGCCTGGGTTTTGGTCAAGGTTTTACTGGCAAATGCAATCGGTTTGTCGTCTTGCATGAGTGCTGCACCTAATCCTTTCTGAGATGCGTCTACTTCCAGGATCAAGCTTTTGGATGGGTCGTAGTATGACAGACACGAATCCTCTTTAATCAGACTTTTTACATGTCTGTACGTTACTGCATACTGTTCATCCCATATCCAAGGCACTTCCTTGCGCAGTAATTCACGCAACGGATGTATCTCCTTTGCAAAGTTCGGGATGTATGATGAAAGGTAGGTCATTAGTCCAATGAATCTCTGAAGATCATCCTTGTTCTTCGGTTCAGGCATCGCTCGGAGATCCTCCAGTTTTTTCGGGTCTGGTAGAATACCTTGCGGTGTGTACAAGTTTCCAAAGAATGGAATATGTTCACATTTGATGTCGCACTTTTTGCTATTGAAGACGAGTCCTTTTTCCTTTGCTCGCTCCATCAAACCGAGAAGATTATTGTCATGATCTTGGTCATCAGAACCATACACACACACATCATCCGCGATTCCCACTACACCGGGTAGATCTTCTAAGATTTCATCCATTCGCTGTTGGAATATGTCCTGGCTGACCTTGAGTCCAAATGGGAGACGCTTCCAGCAATATCTACCATACGGTGTGTGAAACGTTGTGAGGATTTGGCTGTCCTCATCAAGGGGTACTGCCCAATATCCCGCTTTGGCATCCAATTTGCTGAACACCTTTGCATGAGCAAATGTTGGATTTATTTCCTCCAGGGTCGGAATTTTGTGCGGGCAACGCTTTAAAGCAGCATTTAGTTTCTGGGGGTCAAGGCAAACACGGATAGACTTGTCCTTTTTGATCGAATAAGTAAGCGATGAACACCAATCCGTATGTTCTGTGATTTTCTTAATCACCCCTTCACTTTCCATTTTCTGGAGTTCCACCTTGATCCTGTCTTTCAAGGCAATACTGCACTTGCGAGGTGGGTCTATGAATGGTTGGGCATCATCTTGTAGATACAATTTTGCCGGTCGACCGAAGTTTCCGATCGTGTCAAACTGTTCCGGATACATCTTCTTCAACTCGTCGATTGAGTTTATCTCACTCGTCGTCCCCTTCTTTTTGAGCGAGTCAATCTGATGACTTGTCGTCATTCTTTGCAACATTTGACACGTTGATTGTGACAAGGGTGAGACATTCACTTGTCGGTAGTCCTACAACAGCAGGGCCTGGCACATCAACCACATAGAATGTAGCAGGCACGAAATCACCTTCGTCTCCATATCGGCATTTTATCTCTATCGACCCGTAGCATTTAATCTCTTGGCCGTTGTACGCCGTCAGACGCACGTTGTAAGCAGGTTTCAATATCTCATCAATTTTTACGTTTCCATACATCTGATGAAATGTCCTTAGCGGTAAAGTGTTACCTGAGGCGCCAGTGTCAATTTTGAGTCGCAGGTCATGTGTGCCTTTCATGAGTGGACACTGAATCCGAAGTTTGGTAAAGACTTCATCACGAATTTGTCCAATTGCATCTAAACTCTTGGTTGACAATTGAATCGCGTAGTATGATTTACTATATGTCTCACCATCAGTCTCTTCATCACTGCGTTCTTCCGACTGTGTGACTACACTATGCATTTGCTTCCGATCTCCTTTTTGGAATCTGTCATGATTTGGATGGAAACGTTTCTGATAGTGTTCCTGGGGATGATATGTCTCTTGAGACTGGCGAGACTTGTCTTTGTACTTACAAGCCAGAGTGTTGGCCCAATGTCCTTTACAGTTACAAGCATAGCATGTGGATTTGTATGCTGGACATCGTCTCGGCGCATGGCTGGTTCCACATTTACGACATGTGGACTTCCTTGTGTGGAAAGCATGAACTTCTGTCTCTTTTGTGCCTCGGATTTGGGCAGAGCCCTCAAGTATGGCTTCATATTTTCGTCCTTCTTCCAACACTTTCTGCAATCCACACCCTTTCGGTTGTCCTAGTATAAAAGTGTGGAAAGCTTCAATGGGGGTGCAGGAGATAATTCTCTCAATGATGCGCTCATCAAATTCATTTTCATCAAAGTCACATTTTAATGCGAGAATACGACAACGTGTGACAAAATCATCCAATGTCTCATCGTCCTTTTGTCTGAAACTTTCCAGTTTCTTCCTGTGTACTCGAAAGTTGACATCAATTCGCAAACCTCCTCCAAAGAAATTCCAAAGTTTGTCTGGGTCTTTCTTATCTGCTTCTGGAAGACCACCACTTGCTAATCTGCGTAATCCTTCCGTTCCAAGTCCTCTTATAATTTTCAAGGCTTGTTTAGACTTGTCTGTAATATCTTCATCCAGGAAAAAATACTGCATGCCCTCTTTATATAATGTCAAAGCTTCGGCATGATCTTGTAGCGACCAATCCATTTCTGGCATCTTTGACGCCATGGTGATTTTGTATTCACCAGATAATCTGTATACAGTTCTCACAAGTTCACAATCAGCTGTAACTTCACCCTCGAGCGAAGACAATAGTGGAACAGCCCTTTGTATCGGAGCTGGCACTGACTGCAGATGTGAAAAATATTGGAACAGCCCTAATTAATTTGGTGACCAAGCGAGCCGGCGTCGACAACTTTTAAAAAGTTCCGTTTACTTAGTTTTCAGCTTCTTTCACCCTCAGGCGATGATAAGTTACTATGTCAGCTTACTCACTGCTTGACCACCGCTGCCACCATGTTGTATTTGTTCCTTTTATGAGATATACAGATATACATGAGAATTGGACAACAAACAAACTAAACTGAACTCAGTGTATTTAATCAACCAAATCACCAACAAGGAAACATTATATGGCGCCGATACCACAACAGTTGTCCCACTCAACAGCGGGCTAAGTGACAGCCACTCCCCCCCCCCTCCTGTCCACTCCTACCCTGGGCCACAGGGGTCTAAATGTGACGTGGTCTCCTGCACGCCATAGAGGGGGTAGACATCACAAGCTGGCGAATCATAACTTCCATAAACAAAATTCGTTTGTTTGATTCAAAGGCTTTTAATATATGCCTTTAATATAGGAATGATGATCTTTGATCAATGAACTTCTCAACAGTTACTTGGCGTCCCACTTGGCGCGCCACTTACAGGTCACATTTGGCGGGAAAACGGCAGTCGGCGTGTCTGACGCGCATGCGCACTTGCCTTGCCTCCAATACTCGTGGGAGACGGGGGGGGGGGGTATTATACAAGTAATAAAATGCTTGAGAGAGCAAATATCCTGATGTAAAACATACCCCTTAAATAAAAATTACCACACATCTATATTTCACGTGTAAAGCACTACATTTGCTCATGGAGGCACACACCAGTGTCCGGGCCACTGTGGGTTTGCCGGGAAACAAGAATAATCTAAGAGGACCTACATGGATAGAGCGGGCCAATGTCAAAAAGACAATTTTTCGCGGAACCCTCCTAAACTCAGCATTGTATTAATTCCCCCTACCCCGGTTTCAATACATAGTACATGTACTGATAATAAATATTAAGGCACAAACTTTGTCAAAAAATATCTAGTTCTTCACTTCGCGTGATGTAGCCCACGTATTGTTCTAAGCATGCAGAAATACACACTAAAATGATATCACCAAGATATTCCCCATTTCCAAATTTCTATGAAGTCCGAGCGTTTAACAGAATTGAGAGAGCCGCTACCCCATACCGCCCACACCCGTGTGCATCATCCAATGTGACAGCATTTATGGAGAGTGGGTAGAAAAAACAAGGGGGTTAAAACACCATCAGCGACTTGAAATTGTAGCCACTCAAATTGCAATTGCAAGTGGTTTCAGCTAAATGGGTCGACCGCTTTTAGCCGCTCCTGGACAGGATCAACGCTAGGACGACCGCCAGATGGCGGCATCGATCTGGAATATGTCTCCGCAAGAAATGGCGATGGTGGAATGATCACAGACCTCACTGATGGAGTTCAGCGTGCTCAAATTAACTTGAAGATAAATAATATGTTAGAAAAATAACTCGACCTTTATGTTGAAACATTTTAACCTTTACTCCAAGCAAAATGTTACTATTTACTTAGAAAGGCGACCGTAAAAAACGATGGGATTCAGGGAGAGAATATGTCGTCTCAGAACCAGGCCCGCAGTGAATAGGCCAAACCCTTTCAGGCAAATGTCCCAGACGTCGAGCTTTTCTACTCCTAGGTAAATTACTGCCAAATATAGCCGAGCGTCACTGGCGTGAGTCACACGTGACTAATGACGGCAGCGACGCCTGGCGACTGTCCCGGGTATTAGTAGTTTATCAGAGAGTGTAATCAGCTCATCCTCTAGGATGTCGTCCTCTAGGAAGTCGTTCTCTAGGAGAAGCGAGAGTTCGCCCTCAAGGGGCGTACACCCTCAGCGAGAGTTCGCCCTCGATGAGCGTTCACATCAGTGAGAGTGCGTCTCAAGGAGCGTACACCCTTAGCGAGAGTTCGCCCTCGGTCAGCGTTCGCCCTCGGTCAGCGTTCGCTACACCAAGTCATACCAAGCGTATTATGGTTAACTTATGGCAACCGTGCGGCATTTCAGCCTTAATATACTGACAAAACCTCCATGTGTGCATAGCTTAAATTAATTTAACGAAACGCACATAAAAAGGTCACTCATTTGTGTCGGAGAGCAATAGAATCGTTTTTGAAAACATACGAATATTATATCGTTTGCTGAATTGGCTTACATATGTCCTCCCGCGAAACAACGTTAACTGAATACATTTATGCTTCATACCACCCCCCTCCCCCCTCCACCCAGCCCCCCGCCCTGACACCTTTACTCGGTCGACAGCCATAATAATCCGTCCAGTAAAAAGAGCGGGCAGGTCATTCCCCGGTAGATGGTCAATTAGGGTCGGCTGAGAGCCGGAAGAAGTGTGTTCAACGTTAGCAGTTCAGTGTCAAGAAATGCTCACGTTTTTTTTCCTAATAATTTCTCTCACCCGCTTCACGTCATATTCAGGGGCGGGATTAGAAAGCCCTTCAGAGGTAAGCGGCTTGGGCGTCGGCAGCAGATTGATCAACAGCCGATGCTCAGAGCGAGGCGCCAGCAGACGACAGGATTCCCGCGTCTCGAGAGCGCCGGTCGTCTGCCAGTGACCGCGGATTAGCTGGAAAGGAGGCCATATGGGCGGCCGGGATAACACATTGCACCTTGCATGCTTATTCCCCTCCCCCTCCACCCCCCCCCCCCGAAGATTCATTCTGGTAGTCAGAGAAGAGTCCCATCTATCCATACATTTGGTCACGAAGAGAGACAGAAATGAAATGAACGTCGATATTTGACTTTGGCCAGGAATCTGTGTCGATGTAAAATAAGGCGATTATAAAAAATTTCCCTCCTAAATGGCCGTGGGACACGACAAGCATGTGTTTATAAATATAAATAGATTATTGGAGCTTGACACGGAATATCCTCCATAAACTATTATCAATTCACAAATTATTATATTGGGTCTCTTACTTTTCAACGGAAATATATATGTGGCACTATAAAAACCCATTCGACTATGGTTTTGAAACGCCTTAGATTAGACTTGAAGTAATTATTAATTGAAAGAGGAACTTGACCCGCGTCTCAGTAACGGCCCGACAGAGGTCAAGTGGCCAGGACTGTGAAGTACTTGTGACATCACGTGATATCGCTGCAGGAGGGCTAAAGACCCGCCCCGCCACCAGAGGTGCAACAGTCAACCCGTAATTACCGTTCTCTTGTCCTGATCCGATAGGAAAGCAAAAAAAACTAAAAATATATATATATAAAAAGGAAGGAGAGACACGTCACGTGACCTTTGCTTAAGGGCGCGTCCCCTGTGAACCCCCGGGTTCACCTTTACATCAATTACCGCCAGATACGTTTTGCATCACGCTTCTCCTCCCCGGTTTTTTTTTTCCAATTTGCCGTCTGAATGAGGGATTAGGCATTGTAAGGGTCTGAAAGGGAGTGGTTAAATCTAACCCCAGGTCGCTCTCGCTGCTGTCCGTCGAAAATGTCCGAAGTCCAAGGGTTTCAACGCCGTATAATGGATAAAAAGGGTGAGTCAAATATCAGCAAAAAATATTTTAAAAGAAAAATAAATTTTAAATTTAATTCTTGGCAAAACAGGAGTGATGGACTGTGAATGGGTCGTGAGATGGCGAAGTCCAACCGAAAGAGAGCAGAAACATCAACGGAGACCCCCCCCCCCCTCCCCCACTTCTCCGAGCTCCGATCAAAACACGTAATAGTAAACCAACCCCCAGTCATTGAGACCCCGACAGACTAACCACTAGGTTCACTGACCCATGCGTTATAGAGGCTATCTACATGTGACCACGTGGCCACGCCCCACAGACGACGAGTGGTTACAGGGCTAACAGCAGGTTTACAGTCTGATAACGAGGCCTGTGACCCGTGGCGTCCACATGGCCTGGTGAGGGCGCTGCCCCACGTAGGCTGGACCCCAGGTTGGCTGGACTCAAGGAGGCGGGCTGGACCCTAGGCGGGCTGGACCCTAGGCGGGCGGGACCCCAGGCGGGCGGGACCCTAGGTGGGCTGGACCCCAGGCGGGCGGGACCCCAGGCGGGCGGGACCCTAGGCGGGCGGGACCCTAGGCGGGCTGGACCCTAGGCGGGCTGAACCCTAGGCGGGCTGAACCCTAGGCGGGCTGAACTATAGGCGGGCGGGTGCGGCCACCCCAGACTGGGTGGAGACGGACCGTAGACAATGGACATTGACCTGGAAGTTGTTTCTTCCCGGCCGCTCTCATAACAACCGTGGAATTACCCGTATCTCTCACACACTAATAGGCACATGTCACACCTCGACAGTAATGATGACTGGCCGACTGTGGGGCCGACATGGATGTAAAGACGGTTTGAGAACCAACACGGTATACATACAACAAAAAACAACGAAAACAAGGGCCTCTATCTAGACCACGCCGGCCGGCAGACCTCAGGGTGATGGCCACGTTACCACGTGCCCGGACCACGCTGACTGGCAGACCCCAGGGCGATGGCCACGGAACCACGTGTCCAGACCACGCCGACTGGCAGACCCCAGGGCGATGGCCACGGAACCACGTGCCCAGACCACGCTGGCCGGCAGACCCCAGGGCGATGGCCACAGAACCACGTGCCCGGACCACGCTGGCCGGCAGGCCCCAGGGCGATGGCCACGAAACCACGTGTCCAGACCACGCTGCCGGCAGACCCCAGGGCGATGGCCACGGAACCACGTGTCCAGACCACGCCGACTGGCAGACCCCAGGGCGATGGCCACAGAACCACGTGACCGGACCACGCTGGCCGGCAGGCCCCAGGGCGATGGCCACAGAACCACGTGCCCGGACCACGCTGGCCGGCAGGCCCCAGGGCGTTGGCCACGAAACCACGTGTCCAGACCACGCTGACTGGCAGATCCCAGGGCGATGGTCACGGAACCACGTGTCCAGACCACGCTGGCCGGCAGACCCCAGGGCGATGGCCACGGAACCACGTGTCCAGACCACGCTGACTGGCAGACCCCAGGGCGATGGCCACGGAACCACGTGTCCAGACCACGCCGACTGCCAGACCCCAGGGCGATGGCCACAGAACCACGTGCCCGGACCACGCTGGCCGGCAGGCCCCAGGGCGATGGCCACGAAACCACGTGTCCAGACCACGCTGACTGGCATACCCCAGGGCGATGGCCACGAAACCACGTGTCCAGACCACGCTGACTGGCATACCCCAGGGCGATGGCCACGGAACCACGTGTCCAGACCACGCCGACTGGCAGACCCCAGGGCGATGGCCACGGAACCACGTGCCCAGACCACGCTGGCCGGCAGACCCCAGGGCGATGGCCACAGAACCACGTGCCCGGACCACGCTGGCCGGCAGGCCCCAGGGCGATGGCCACGAAACCACGTGTCCAGACCACGCTGACTGGCAGATCCCAGGGCGATGGCCACGGAACCACGTGTCCAGACCACGCTGGCCGGCAGACCCCAGGGCGATGGCCATGGAACCACGTGTCCAGACCACGCTGGCCGGCAGACCCCAGGGCGATGGCCACGGAACCACGTGCCCAGACCACGCTGGCCGGCAGACCCCAGGGCGATGGCCACGGAACCACGTGTCCAGACCACGCTGTCCGGCAGACCCCAGGGCGATGGCCACGGAACCACGTGCCCAGATCACGCTGGCCGGCAGGCCCCAGGGCGATGGCCACGAAACCACGTGTCCAGACTACGCTGGCCGGCAGACCCCAGGGCGATGGCCACAGAACCACGTGTCCAAACCACGCTGACTGGCAGACCCCAGGGCGATGGCCACGAAACCACGTGTCCAGACCACGCTGACTGGCAGATCCCAGGGCGATGGCCACGGAACCACGTGTCCAGACCACGCTGGCCGGCAGACCCCAGGGCGATGGCCATGGAACCACGTGTCCAGACCACGCTGTCCGGCAGACCCCAGGGCGATGGCCACGGAACCACGTGCCCAGACCACGCTGGCCGGCAGACCCCAGGGCGATGGCCACGGAACCACGTGTCCAGACCACGCTGTCCGGCAGACCCCAGGGCGATGGCCACGGAACCACGTGCCCAGATCACGCTGGCCGGCAGACCCCAGGGCGATGGCCACCAAACCACGTGTCCAGACCACGCTGGCCGGCAGACCCCAGGGCGATGGCCACAGAACCACGTGTCCAGACCACGCTGACTGGCAGACCCCATGGCGATGGCCACGTAACCACGTGTCCAGACTACGCTGGCCGGCAGACCCCAGGGCGATGGCCACAGAACCACGTGTCCAGACCACGCTGGCCGGCAGACCCCAGGGCGATGGCCACAGAACCACGTGTCCAGACCACGCTGGGCGGCAGACCCCAGGGTGATGGCCACAGAACCACGTGTCCAGACCACGCTGGCCTGTAGACCCCAGGGCGATGGCCACGGAACCACGTGTCCAGACCACGCTGGCCGGCAGACCCCAGGGTGATGGCCACAGAACCACGTGTCCAGACCACGCTGGCCGGCAGACCCCAGGGCGATGACCACAGAACCACGTGTCCAGACCACGCTGGGCGGCAGACCCCAGGGCGATGGCCACAGAACCACGTGTCTAGACCAAACTGGGGCCCGACGTTAATTTGTGGCAATAGAGATCAATCCATAGGCCGAGGAAAGCTGTCTAGTCTAAGCCTCTTTATCCATTGTTGTCTGGATAGTTCGGCGCTGGCTGTTTTTGCGCCATAAAGAGGCGGTTTGTAACCAGGTCAAATTACTCACATGCGGTTTTAATGCAGTAGCAAATCTATCGCATTACAAAGCCGTCTCCACCCATAACTTTACCTAGTCGTCTGCGCTGGGACGTTATTCATCGATTGGTTTCAAAGCAACTCGAGGAGACCCGAGCGATGAATATAATTCAGCGAAGCGCCTTCATCGAAGCGCAAGGATAAACAAAGCCAAGGTCAAATGATAATGGCCTCTGGTCCTGCCCCCCCCCCCCCCCCCACCGTCCCCCCAATCCCACACCCTCCAATTTGTCGACCTCGACCCTGTCTGCCATGACAATACCGCTCGCCACGAAATCTCAGCGAGAGTTCGGGCGAGATCCACACCGGGACGAGACACCCGGACGGGACACTGAAGGGATGGGACGGGACACCGGTGGGGGTGAGGGGACACTGGCAGAGGGGAGGGGTTACGGACCACGGGTCCCCGACAAACGGTCCCCGGGGGGTCAAGCTCCAGATTCAATAAACAGGCCGACAGTTATCCGCAAAGTCAGAGGCGGGCCATGGGGGGTTGATAGGGTCATGCAAGGGAGGTGTGTGAGGAGAGGGGTGGGGGGGGGGGTATAGAGACAAGAAGGACAAGGGGCTTTTAACGCGACTGGGTGGGAGAGAGAAGGGTGGGTGGGAGAGAAGGAGGGGGACAGGGGGGAGGGAAGCCAAGGGCATGGCATAAAGAGGGGGGTGGGCCTCAGGAAAAAATGAAGGAATGGAACGAGCGGGCGGGCGGAATCCCTGGCGGGTGGGGGTAGGGGTGGAGAGCGGCGGAGGCACAGCCGGGGCTGCCACAGGGCACAAAAGGGACCCTCAACTTGATGAATGCACTGTGTCGGGACTCTGGTGAGGATAGCTTTAATCCTGGGCGATGGACCTCAGCGATCCCTCCATTAGTCCGGGTCTATAGAGCGGATACCACGCCCTAGCCCCACCCTTTAGCCCCCAGCCCCCACACCCTAGGCCCCATCCCCTAGCCTCTGGGCCTGGGGGTTTGGGGGGGGGGGGGCCCGGGGACAGATGGACATAACTTTCAAACAGCCCCTGTGGGCCCCATAAAACCCGCGTCGACAACTCCCTAATAGTCGCAGTCATCGTCCTTTCGTGTACTTTTCCTCCGCTTAATACATACATGTATATAAATATATATATATATATTAAAATGGGACTTTGCATACCAGTGCATTCGGAACTTACTGGGATCCTCGCTATGTAACTACAACTGATGCCGCAGCCTTACGGGCAGAAAGTGCCCGTAAAACCCAATCAAATCAAATACATATATATAACGTTATATGACGGTGGAAATGTCATTACATCGGACATGCTATACACAGCAACCGGACCTGAAAAGGAATATAAATATGTCGATCCCAAAACGAAGAAATCAAATATGACCAATTAACATTCACATGAACACCGGACATTCTGAAATTGAGTAGAAAATCGATTATGTTCCCATTCACATGAAGAAAGGTCCGTCAATGGGCAGTTGAGAAAGTATTTACCTGCTTCGTGATCTCCAGAACCGTTTCAAGAGCGTTGGGACCGAATGTACCGGGACTTAATCCGGGTCCCCTTCCGGTAGAGGTGATCGTATACATGCCTTGGACCTCGTCACCATAGCAACCAGAGTCACGTGATCCACCGCGGGTAATATCACAGTCGAATCCGGAAGTCTTATTAACAATGGGCGTCCGTCCGAACAGCGCCCCCAAGCGGCCGGCCGGGAGCGCCAGCCGGTTGCCAGGGTTACTCGGTGCATTATCCTCCTCCGTTTCCAGGGTATTATTTTGACTGTTGAAAATTGAGGTCCACTCGTCCAGAGGGCGGTAGCCGGATCGGCAAAACGGAACCCGCGGCCATGTCGGCTCTTCCACGCTACTCCCGCTGCAGGTGCTGCGCGGGCTGTTGCTATGGCTACCGGTGTCGCAGGTGCTGTATCCATGGTAACTACCCCCGCTGCTCGAGTTGCTAAGGGCGCCGAGGCTCTCCCTCCGCTGCCGGAGCTTGCCCAGCACTCTGGACCAGGGCCACTTGGCCCCGGGGGCGCTAGGGGGCGGCTCCAGGGGGGCCGACAGACACCCCCCGAGCGCCTCGGCCCCCCCGTCCATCTCAGCGCCGCGGGAACACAGCTCGTCCGAGCTGCCATCGCACGACGCGGTGGAGTCCTTCCGACCAAACGGCCACGCCCACTTGCTGGGCGCTGGGCCGGGGATCGAATCCCCGAGGCCGGCGCGGCTTGGACCACACAGCGAACCTCCGTCCAAGGCCGAGTGAGTGAGCGGCACACAGTCTTCAGTCATTATCCCTGTTCATGAAACAGTTGAGTTACCGCAGCTCGGCTCATCCTAACACGCGTTACTCAATCAATGCACGCTGCGCAGAAGAATCCTCCTCAAGGTCGTTGGTCTGACCTGCAGACGTCGCGCACCGCGTGACGTCACATCGCTAGTGACATCAGAGCACGGTCCGTTCACTTCACACACGCTTCAGTTTACATTTTACTGTAACAAGAGCGCGATGAGTCTCCATGAGTCAGTATAGACTGCCTAACAACATCAACAGCTGGGGTCTGGGCCTACTTGGATATTCCCGACCCCGGAAACAACAGCGGCAAGACTTCGCGGGAAATCATCACTATTATTCGGATCTGAGCGAGCTGAGAATTGAAGATTCATGTATATGGATTATTGATACAATCCATGCTATTGGTCCCTTCCCACGGGGTCAATCCGAGGTCATCACCAAGCCGACAGAGCTGCAGTGTTATTCCTGGTGGATGTCTTACATAGGTCATAGCAGCGAGTGCAGAGAGGACGTTGGCGTGTCGCGGCCACACAGGGGCGCACACCATGAGAGACCCACTGGCTGTGAAGCATACCCCCAGACCCCCGCGGGGTGAATGGAGTTGAAACCCAGCCCGCCCGCTATCTGAGACAGCAGTCTGCCCCCGGTGCGTGAGGCATAATTCAATCGCGCTGAGGACTGCGTCCGATCACTTGTCAAAATGCCCCATTGATCGCTAGGTGGCGCTGTGTATAGGCTAGTATAGTATATATAGAGACAGAATTAGAGAGAGAGAGGGGGAAAGGGAGAGGGAGGGGGGGGGGGGGAGGAGAGGAGGGACGACAAAAAGGAGAGAGACAGAGAGTAATATGGATATCCAGAGTGAGGGAGGTGGGGGAGGGTGGTGGTGAAGAGGAATTGGCTGGATACTGTGAGCCTTAAGATATGGCCAGTTGATCTGGTTAGTGCGACATCTAGTGTTCAATCCAGTCTCCAGGTCATCGGTCAGTTCCACAAGGAGAGGACAACTTACTGCATACCTCCATGCTACCCACCCCCACCCAGCCACCCTCCCACACACACTTCGCCATGACAATCGGCGGAGACCCGCGTCCCAAAACAGCAAAAACGGCAAATATTTTCCTCCGTAGTACCTTCCCCTTCAGAGCACCGTCCTTCTACCCTGTATCCCGACAGCGACACCCGCCGTCTATTACAGTCGTCAGCCATTACAAAGGTATTCCATGGAAATATCAACCCTAACGACAAGCTTTCTTCAACTCAATTGAATTCCAGACTTCAATATTCCATATTCTTAGCGAGACATACATGAATCTATTGCGGCCCTCAGTCGCCCACGTAATTCATTCACAAGGAACAAATCTACTGCATGTCGTCATGCATAATGACAGAGCGCTAGTGTCTCCAGCGATCAGTCAACGCCGCCACAGTCTGGCCACTGCTACAAGCCAACATGTTTCCAAAAAGTCGCTTTTGTCGGCATAGTGGATATGGGGTGAAAGGGGAATGGGGGGGGGGCAGTGGGGTGGAGCTGCGCCTCTGATACAAGGCCCGGCGGGGTCGGTAGTGGGGGGGGGGGTGAAGCTTACAATACAGATACAAGGCCTGGAGGGCGCTTTTATGGGGGGAGGGAGGGAGGGGCACGTTCCCCTAGACACAAAACGAGGGGCAGGGATGGGGGGGGGGGGGGGGTGCACAGGTATTTCTCGGTGGCCGACGACCACGCGATGGACGCTGTATTTCTCACAGTATCGATCTGCCATTGATTTATACCGGGGCGGCCCCCCGGGGGATCAGGATGGGGGGGGGGGGTGATGTTGCAGCGGGGGGGAGGGGAAGGGTTAAGTGGAGATGGGGAGGAGACCGGAACCGGCAATTCAATCAGTTCCTGATATATCGATGGGGAGAGGGCAGCAGAGCAATGGCGCAAAAAGTTGTCAGACCCGCGGCTGACAAATAGGTAGTCATTCGATACAGCCCTCCATTGAGGCGCCGGTCCCAGCAGCCAACGCGGCACGGTGTAGACAGACGGCGCCCCACGTGACGACCGGCGGAGACTGCTTGGGATACGCCGCTGTCTACCTGGCCACGTTCTACCCTCCAATACCACCGACCCCAGACCTAACCACCGACATAACCACAGACCTAATAACCTCCGCGGGCAAGATGGCGACCGGTGAGGCACTTAGGGTCACTAGTAAACTGGCCCCACAGCCATGTTCACTATCTCGGGAGGTTTCCTGGCCCAATATAGCCATCATATGCACAAATGGGGCCTAAAACCCCAACATTTGATGTTTGTTATTTCATATTAATCGTATGCAATTCCGGCTCAGGGCCTTGCAGAAGAACTTGGGTAATTCTAACCCAGTTAGCTATATTTGGCCGTCACATACATATAGACGGCACGTGGACCCCGTGGCTTCGGTCCCTTAGGATAGCACGACGCTTCCACGAAAACCCGCAGACCTTCCCCACCATGCATACACGCCTCAAGCTACAGCCACCACGTCAAGTCAGGGAAAAAAGCGGCAAAGCCATAATTCTCAAAATATAACAGAAGTCGCCCCAGGTGAGCTTTGCGCCGACTGATGTCCATCCTCGAATTTCCCTGGAGTCGGACGAATGGGGTGGGCAGGGGGAGGGAGAGGGGTAGGGAGGAAGGTGGCGGGTTGGGAGGGGGGGGGGGGGGGCAAGAGGCAGGCGAGACATCGTCGCGCGTCTCCCAGCATGCCACATTGAAAGAGAAAGGAACCGGAAGTGAGCGGCCACCCCACAGCGGAAGTCGGCGTCTCAGTCATGCACGAGTTACGCGCATGCGCGGGGGCATCATCGTGAGGGTCGGGCGCGTCTGAGCGGGAACAATTTTTAGATCTTACTTCCGGACGGCGACCAAGGAGGCGATTTTACATCAAGCGCCATGGCACTCCTAGAAGACACTGGAGGACGTCTATCCAGCCAAGGATGGCGGCGTCCATCCAGCCAAGGATGGCGGCGTCCATCCAGCCAAGGATGGCGGCGTCCATCCAGCCAAGGATGGCGGCGTCCGGAGAGGGCGGCGAGTTAACACAGGAAGGTGGAGAGGACGGCGAGTTAACACAGGGAGGTTAAGAGGGCGGCGAGTTAACACACGGAGGTGGAGAGGACGGCGAGTTAACACAGGGAGGTGGAGAAGGCGGCGAGTTAACACAGGGAGGTGGAGAAGGCGGTGAGTTAATACAGGGAGGTGGAGAGGGCGATGAGTTAACACAGGGAGGTGGAGAGGGCGGCGAGTTAACACAGGGAGGTTAAGAGGGCGGCGAGTTAACACACGGAGGTGGAGAGGACGGCGAGTTAACACAGGGAGGTGGAGAAGGCGGCGAGTTAACACAGGGAGGTGGAGAAGGCGGTGAGTTAATACAGGGAGGTGGAGAGGGCGATGAGTTAACACAGGGAGGTTGAGAGGACGGCGAGTTAACACAGGGAGGTGGAGAGGGCGGCGAGTTAACACAGGGAGGTGGAGAAGGCGGTGAGTTAATACAGGGAGGTGGAGAGGGCGGTGAGTTAACACAGGGAGGTTGAGAGGACGGCGAGTTAACACAGGTAGGTGGAGAGGGCGGCGAGTTAACACAGGGAGGTGGAGAAGGCGGCGAGTTAACACAGGGAGGTGGAGAGGGCGGCGAGTTAACACAGGGAGGTAGAGAGAGCGGCGAGTTAACACAGGGAGGTGGAGAAGACGGCGAGTTAACTTAGGGAGGTGGAGAGGGCGGCGAGTTAACACATGGAGGTTGAGAGGGCGGCGAGTTAACACACGGAGGTTGAGAGGGCGGCGAGTTAACACAGGGAGGTGGAGAGGACGGCTAGTTAACACAGGGAGGTGGAGAGGACGGTGAGTTAACACAGGGAGGTGGAGAAGGCGGCGAGTTAACACAGGGAGGTGGAGAGGGCGGCGAGTTTACACATGGAGGTGGAGAGGGCGGCGAGTTACCACAGGGAGGTTGAGAGGGCGGCGAGTTAACACAGGGAGGTTAAGAGGGCGGCGAGTTAACACAGGGAGGTGGAGAGGGCGGTGAGTTAACACAGGGAGGTGGAGAGGGCGGCGAGTTAACACAGGGAGGTGAAGAGGGCGGCGAGTTAACACAGGGAGGTGGAGAGGGCGTTGCTGCAGACAGGGTAAGGAAAATGACCTGAACCCTCCCAGGATCTCCAGCCCCGCCCGTTAACTACCGTTAGATACCGCCAGACAATACGCCAGGTATTCCCGGGGACCTATCTAGCTGCCATCAGTAACCAGAAGGATCAATATTTAACGAGATATTTGGCGGCGTGCCCCACACTCGCGTCCACCCACCATCGCATCCTGATAAGATTGCCCCGCAAGGCAGCCCGTCCGCGAGGTGGCGACACCTAGCTTGGCTCGGCGTCACCCCCACACGCCCCCACCGCCTCCCTCCCTCACCCCCCAATCACCCCATCGCCAAACCCAGACAGCCGCACACCTTCCCATCTGAGCCAATGAAGCCATGGTGCACACTGTGATGACCCCCGCCCCCGCCCCTTTCCCTCACCTGAGCGGTCATACAACAGCTGCATGATGTGAAGCAGGTGTAAGGTGGGGGGTGGGGGGTGGCGTGGAATCCAGCTGACTGCCATAAGACCAGGCCGTAGCGAAGCCCGGGTGTGCGCGGCAGTAATAAGGACACTGAGGTCCCTTCACTCCAGGGCCATGCTGTAGTGAATATGGGGGAACAGGTCCCCTGTCGCTATGTTCCCCTATGTTCCCCAGAGACCAATAAATGAGGTGGGGAGGAGAGCATAGACGTCATTAACCTCGACGGGTGAGTAGACGTCATTACCCAAGATGGGTGTGTAGACGTCATTCCCCGAGATGGACGTGTAGACGTCATTCCCCGAGATGGACGTGTAGACGTCATTCCCCGAGATGGACGTGTAGACGTCATTCCCCGAGATGGGTGTGTAGACGTCATTCCCCGAGGTGGGTGTGTAGACGTCATTACCCGAGATGGGTGTGTAGACGTCATTCCCCGAGATGGGTGTGTAGACGTCATTCCCCGAGATGGACGTGTAGACGTCATTCCCCGAGGTGGGTGTGTAGAGGTCATTCCCCGAGATGGGTGTGTAGACGTCATTCACCCCGAGATGGACATGTAGACGTCATTCCCCGAGATGGGTGTGTAGACGTCATTTCCCGAGATGGGTGTGCAGACGTCATTCCCCGAGATGGACGTGTATACGTCACTCCCCGAGATGGGTGTGTAGACGTCATTCCCCGTGATGGGTGTGTAGACGTCATTCCCCGAGCTGGGTGTGTAGACGTCATTACCCGAAATGGGTGTGTAGACGTCATTCCCCGAGATGGGTGTGTAGACGTCATTCCCCGAGATGGGTGTGTAGACGTCATTCCCCGAGATGGACGTGTAGACGTCATCCCCCGAGATGGGTGTGTAGACGTCATTCCCCGAGATGGGTGTGTAGACGTCATTCCCCGAGATGGGTGTGTAGACGTCATTCCCCGAGATGGGTGTGTAGACATCATTCCCCGAGATTAGTGTGTAGACGTCATACCCCGAGATGGGTGTGTAGACGTCATTCCCCGAGACACATAAACGTCATTCCCCGAGATGGGTGTGTAGACGTCATTCCCCGAGAAACATAGACGTCATTCTTGTGAGAAACGCGACAAATACATGTATGTAGACGTCACTTACAATGCTACGAATAACTCCATTTACACGTCACACAGGTGTTTCCTCGCGTGACGCTGACGCACACAAGGACGTCCCCCCACAGACGTCCCCCGTCAATACAGACAGCAGGCAGGACAGGAACTTACGTCACCCTCACGTCATTCCCCGAGATGGGTGTACAGACGTCATTCACTGAGATGGGTTTGTAGACGTCATTCGTCGAAATAGGTGTGCATACGTCATTCCCCGAGCTGGGTGTGTAGATGTCATTCCCCGAGATGGACGTGTAGACGTCATTCCCCGAGATGGGTGTTTAGACGTCATTCACCGAAATGAACGTGTAGACGTCATTCCCCGAGATGGTCGTGCAGACGTCATTCCCCGAGATTGGTGTGCAGACGTCATTCCCGAAGATTGGTGTGCAGACGTCATTTCCCGAGATTGGTGTGTAGACGTCAATCCCCGAGACACAGACGTCATTCTTGTGACGAATACATGTATGTAGACGTCACTTACAATGCTAAGCATAACTCTTACACAACACTTCACGCAGGTGTTTCCCGGCGAGACGCTGACGCACACAAGGACCCCCCCTCCCTCCCCCCGCTCCCTCCCACAGACGTCACACAGACAGCAGGCAGGACAGGAACATACGTCACCCTCGCGTCTCCTCAACTACATATACACGGCTACCGTAATACCGACAAGACATGCGGTCTGAGGATAAGGGGATGGAGGGTGAGAGGGGCGGGGAGGGAAGGGGAAAGGGATGGGTGTGGGTGTGTGGAGAAGACGGTAGCTAGAAACTAGACGGGGAGGAGGCCATGGGGAAAAAGGGCGAGGGGGCGGGCGGGTGGGTGGGTGACGTTGGGGTGGTGACTCAGGCAATTGCTGGAGGATAATAGGCTTTGTCGATATGGGGGAACGTGTGGGGGGCATGTGCTCGGGGGGGGGGGGGGGGAGAAGAAGCCGATTCGCCAACTTGCGCTGACGGCGTATTTGTCACGTCCGACCAAAAGCAGGAGAAAGAAAATCATCAGGTGTTTAAGGCGTACCCCTTCCATCCGCTCGAGTAGACCATGTCTCGTGCCTACCGACTCTCCTGCCGCACAACACACCCCTGAGGTATCGCCAACTCGGGGAAACATACTGGACAGGGTGAGCAGGCGGACAGGCGACGGGCGGGCAAGGCAGGCAGGCGGACAGGCGACGGGCGGACGGGCAGGCAAGGCAGGCAGGCGGACAGGCGACGGGCGGACGGGCAGGCAAGGCAGGCAGGCGGACAGGCGACGGGCGGACGGGCAGGCAAGGCAGGCAGGCGGATAGGCGACGGGCGGACGGGCAGGCAAGGCAGGCAAGCGGACAGGCGACGGGCAGGCAAGGCAGGCAGGCGGACAGGCGACGGGAGGACGGGCAGGCAAGGCAGGCAGGCGGACAGGCGATGGGCGGACGGGCAGGCAAGGCAGGCAGGCAGGTAGGACATTTTTCTCGGGCTAATTTCTGCGCTGCCAGGGCAGGCTAATGAGCTTCATTTGGCGAGCGGCGGAGACTGTTGCCAGGGCGGGGAGGTGGTGGTGGTGGTGGTGGTGGGGTGGCCAAGTGGGATGAAGGGTAGATAGGAAGGGACGGGGTGGGGGTGTGGGTGAAAGAAGACGAAGAGACCACTAAAATCTCACGGGAGACAAAAATTGTCACAAAGAAAGGTGGTTATTTCTGGATCATTATTGGAATGAGGCAGGTGATTCTTGGCGCCCTCTGTGTGCAGACCATGCCTATAGCGTCCCTTTTATATAATATGTACAGAAATGTTTAAATATACAGTTCTTTTCTTTACATGTGGTTGTCTTTAATCCTCAAAAACTCGATGTCAATTGTCAATTGCAGAGCGACCCCTATATGCAGAATGCATCTCGGGTTGTGGATTCCGGTCAGCTAGTCAGCCCGCGGTAAATACACCTCACTTCCGCTATGGGATTGGCTTCCCTGAACTTAAGCAAGATCTTCGGCGTTCCTACCCTATGATCTGCTCTTGACCTAACCTTGCCGAGCCGTCTGGGCTGCCTCCCGCCCCTCCCCCCCCCACCCCCCCCCCCAAACACCCCCAGCCCCATCAAGGAGATAATTCCACCACGCCACCTACCGGCCACGGGATCCATTGGCAAGCGTCGAAATGATAGCAATTACCGAACCGACGGCGTCTGCGGGGAACCAGGTCGTTACCTGGCCCATGGCCATAGGTGGAGGTCTGCGGGGAACCAGGTCGTTACCTGGCCCATGGCCATGGGTGGAGGTCTGCGGGGAACCAGGTCGTTACCTGGCCCATGGTCATGGGTGGAGGTCTGCGGGGAACCAGGTCGTTACCTAGCCCCAGGCCATGGGTGGAGGTCTGCGGGGAACCAGGTCGTTACCTGGCCCATGGCTATGGGTGGAGGTCTGCGGGGAACCAGGTCGTTACCTGGCCCATGGCCATGGGTGGAGGTCTGCGGGGAACCAGGTCGTTACCTGGCCCATGGCCATGGGTGGAGGTCTGCGGGGAACCAGGTCGTTACCTGGCCCATGGCCATGGGTGGAGGTCTGCGGGGAACCAGGTCGTTACCTGGCCCATGGCCATGGGTGGAGGGCCCCACACACAGCACCTTCCTCCCCTATTTTCCACACACAGTCGCCCACCACCCCGCAGTCCTCCCTCTCCACCTCGGCCAGTCCTACCGCCATACCACTCCCGCTCCCCTCCACCCCCCCCCCCGTGCCACACACACACGCAGGGTACCCGTGTCCCACCACCATAGCACCCCCTTTACCCCGCCCCCAAGCTCCCCTCACCCCTCGCCAGTAAGAGCCATCTTAGCGCCTTGATTAGAATGTGAATGACATTTGTATGGCCGTGCCACCGCCTCCCTCAGGGCAGCCACGCCTCAACATGACAACGGGGCCACCGCCTCCCTCAGGGCAGCCACGCCTCAAGATGACAACGGGGCCACCGCCTCCCTCAGGGCAGCCACGCCTCAAGATGACAACGGGGCCACCGCCTCCCTCAGGGCAGCCACGCCTCAAGATGACAACGGGGCCACCGCCTCCCTCAGGGCAGCCACGCCTCAAGATGACAACGGGGCCACCGCCTCCCTCAGGGCAGCCACGCCTCAAGATGACAACGGGGCCACCGCCTCCCTCAGGGCAGCCACGCCTCAAGATGACAACGGGGCCACCGCCTCCCTCAGGGCAGCCACGCCTCAAGATGACAACGGGGCCACCGCCTCCCTCAGGGCAGCCACGCCTCAAGATGACAACGGGGCCACCGCCTCCCTCAGGGCAGCCACGCCTCAAGATGACAACGGGGCCACCGCCTCCCTCAGGGCAGCCACGCCTCAAGATGACAACGGGGCCACCGCCTCCCTCAGGGCAGCCACACCTCAAGATGACAACGGGGCCACCGCCTCCCTCAGGGCAGCCACGCCTCAAGATGACAACGGGGCCACCGCCTCCCTCAGGGCAGCCACGCCTCAAGATGACAACGGGGCCACCGCCTCCCTCAGGGCAGCCACGCCTCAAGATGACAACGGGGCCACCGCCTCCCTCAGGGCAGCCACGCCTCAAGATGACAACGGGGCCACCGCCTCCCTCAGGGCAGCCACGCCTCAAGATGACAACGGGGCCACCGCCTCCCTCAGGGCAGCCACGCCTCAAGATGACAACGGGGCCACCGCCTTCCTCAGGGCAGCCACGCCTCAAGATGACAACGGGGCCACCGCCTTCCTCAGGGCAGCCACGCCTCAAGATGACAACGGGGCCACCGCCTCCCTCAGGGCAGCCACGCCTCAAGATGACAACGGGGCCACCGCCTTCCTCAGGGCAGCCACGCCTCAAGATGACAACGGGGCCACCGCCTCCCTCAGGGCAGCCATGCCTCAAAATGACAACGGGGCCACCGCCTCCCTCAGGGCAGCCACGCCTCAAGATGACAACGGGGCCACCGCCTCCCTCAGGGCAGCCACGTCTCAAGATGACAACGGGGCCACCGCCTGCGTCAGGGCAGCCACGCCTCAAGATGACAACGGGGCCACCGCCTCCCTCAGGGCAGCCACGCCTCAAGATGACAACGGGGCCACCGCCTCCCTCAGGGCAGCCACGTCTCAAGATGACAACGGGGCCACCGCCTGCGTCAGGGCAGCCACGCCTCAAGATGACAACGGGGCCACCGCCTCCCTCAGGGCAGCCACGCCTCAAGATGACAACGGGGCCACCGCCTCCCTCAGGGCAGCCACGCCTCAAGATGACAACGGGGCCACCGCCTCCCTCAGGGCAGCCACGCCTTAAGATGACAACGGGGCCACCGCCTCCCTCAGGGCAGCCACGCCTCAAGATGACAACGGGGCCACCGCCTCCCTCAGGGCAGCCACGCCTCAAGATGACAACGGGGCCACCGCCTTTCTCAGGGCAGCCACGCCTCCAGATGACAACGGGGCCACCGCCTTCCTCAGGGCAGCCACGCCTCAAGATGACAACGGGGCCACCGCCTCCCTCAGGGCAGCCACGCCTCAAGATGACAACGGGGCCACCGCCTTCCTCAGGGCAGCCACGCCTCAAGATGACAACGGGGCCACCGCCTCCCTCAGGGCAGCCACGCCTCAAGATGACAACGGGGCCACCGCCTCCCTCACGGCAGCCACGTCTCAAGATGACAACGGGGCCACCGCCTCCCTCAGGGCAGCCACGCCTCAAGATGACAACGGGGCCACCGCCTCCCTCAGGGCAGCCACGCCTCAAGATGACAACGGGGCCACCGCCTCCCTCAGGGCAGCCACGCCTCAAGATGACAACGGGGCCACCGCCTCCCTCAGGGCAGCCACGCCTCAAGATGACAACGGGGCCACCGCCTTCCTCAGGGCAGCCACGCCTCAAGATGACAACGGGGCCACCGCCTCCCTCAGGGCAGCCACGCCTCAAGATGACAACGGGGCCACCGCCTCCCTCACGGCAGCCACGCCTCAAGATGACAACGGGGCCACCGCCTCCCTCAGGGCAGCCACGCCTCAAGATGACAACGGGGCCACCGCCTCCCTCAGGGCAGCCACGCCTCAAGATGACAACGGGGCCACCGCCTCCCTCAGGGCAGCCACGCCTCAGGATGACAACGGGGCCACCGCCTCCCTCAGGGCAGCCACGTCTCAAGATGACAACGGGGCCACCGCCTTCCTCAGGGCAGCCACGCCTCAAGATGACAACGGGGCCACCGCCTCCCTCAGGGCAGCCACGCCTCAAGATGACAACGGGGCCACCGCCTCCCTCAGGGCAGCCACGCCTCAAGATGACAACGGGGCCACCGCCTTCCTCAGGGCAGCCACGCCTCAAGATGACAACGGGGCCACCGCCTTCCTCAGGGCAGCCACGCCTCAAGATGACAACGGGGCCACCGCCTCCCTCAGGGCAGCCACGCCTCAAGATGACAACGGGGCCACCGCCTCCCTCACGGCAGCTACGCCTCAAGATGACAACGGGGCCACCGCCTCCCTCAGGGCAGCCACGCCTCAAGATGACAACGGGGCCACCGCCTCCCTCAGGGCAGCCACGCCTCAAGATGACAACGGGGCCACCGCCTCCCTCAGGGCAGCCACGCCTCAAGATGACAACGGGGCCACCGCCTGCCTCAGGGCGGCCACGCCTCAAGATGACAACGGGGCCACCGCCTCCCACAGGGCAACCACGCCTCAAGATGACAACGGGTGTCCTCGCGACGGTCATAGACACGGTATCCTGATGGAGACTGTCATTGTACGTCGTCATAGACACGGTATTCTGATGGAGACTGTCATTGTACGTCGTCATAGACACGGTATCCTGATGAAGACTGTTGTTGTACGTCGTCATAGACACGGTATCCTGATGGAGACGGTCATTGTACGTCGTCATAGACACAGTATCCTGATGGAGACTGTCATTGTACGTCGTCATAGACACGGTATCCTGATGGAGACTCTCATTGTGCGTCGCCATAGACAGGGTATCCTGATGAAAACGGTCATTGTACGTCGTCATAGACACGGTATCCTGATGGAGACTGTCATTGTACGTCGTCATAGACACGGTATCCTGATGGAGACTGTCATTGTACGTCGTCATGGACACGGTATTCTGATGGAAACGGTCATTGTACGTCGTCATAGACACGGTATTCTGATGGAAACGGTCATTGTACGTCGTCATAGACACGGTATCCTGATGAAAGCGGTCATTGTACGTCGTCATAGACAGGGTATCCTGATGGAAACGGTCATTGTACGTCGTCATAGACACGGTATCCTGATGGAGACTGTCATTGTACGTCGTCATAGACACGGTATTCTGATGGAAACGGTCATTGTACGTCGTCATAGACACGGTATCCTGATGGAGACTGTCATTGTACGTCGTCATGGACACGGTATTCTGATGGAAACGGTCATTGTACGTCGTCATAGACACGGTATCCTGATGGAAACGGTCATTGTACGTCGTCATAGACACGGTATCCTGATGGAGACTGTCATTGTACGTCGTCATAGACACGGTATTCTGATGGAAACGGTCATTGTACGTCGTCATAGACACGGTATCCTGATGAAAACGGTCATTGTACGTCGTCATAGACACGGTATCCTGATGGAAACGGTCATTGTACGTCGTCATAGACACGGTATCCTGATGGAAACGGTCATTGTACGTCGTCATAGACACGGTATCCTGATGGAGACTGTCATTGTACGTCGTCATAGACACGGTATCCTGATGGAGACTGTCATTGTACGTCGTCATAGACACGGTATCCTGATGGAAACGGTCATTGTACGTCGTCATAGACACGGTATTCTGATGGAAACGGTCATTGTACGTCGTCATAGACACGGTATCCTGATGAAAACGGTCATTGTACGTCGTCATAGACACGGTATCCTGATGGAAACGGTCATTGTACGTCGTCATAGACACGGTATCCTGATGGAAACGGTCATTGTACGTCGTCATAGACACGGCATCCTGATGAAAACGGTCATTGTACGTCGTCATAGACACGGTATCCTGATGGACACGGTCATTGTACGTCGTCATAGACACGGTATCCTGATGGAGACTGTCATTGTACGTCGTCATAGACACGGTATCCTGATGGAGACTGTCATTGTACGTCGTCATAGACACGGTATCCTGATGGAAACGGTCATTGTACGTCATCATAGACACGGTATTCTGATGGAAACGGTCATTGTACGTCGTCATAGACACGGTATCCTGATGAAAGCGGTCATTGTACGTCGTCATAGACACGGTATCCTGATGGAGACTGTCATTGTACGTCGTCATAGACACGGTATCCTGATGGAGACTGTCATTGTACGTCGTCATAGACACGGTATCCTGATGGAGACTGTCATTGTACGTCGTCATAGACACGGTATCCTGATGGAAACGGTCATTGTACGTCGTCATAGACACGGTATCCTGATGGAAACGGTCATTGTACGTCGTCATAGACACGGTATCCTGATGGAGACTGTCATTGTACGTCGTCATAGACACGGTATCCTGATGGAGACTCTCATTGTACGTCGTCATAGACACGGTATCCTGATGGAAACGGTCATTGTACGTCGTCATAGACACGGTATTCTGATGGAAACGGTCATTGTACGTCGTCATAGACACGGTATCCTGATGAAAACGGTCATTGTACGTCGTCATAGACACGGTATCCTGATGGAAACGGTCATTGTACGTCGTCATAGACACGGTATCCTGATGGAAACGGTCATTGTACGTCGTCATAGACACGGTATCCTGATGGAAACGGTCATTGTACGTCGTCATAGACACGGTATCCTGATGGAGACTGTCATTGTACGTCGTCATAGACACGGTATCCTGATGGAGACTGTCATTGTACGTCGTCATAGACACGGTATCCTGATGGAAACGGTCATTGTACGTCGTCATAGACACGGTATTCTGATGGAAACGGTCATTGTACGTCGTCATAGACATGGTATCCTGATGAAAACGGTCATTGTACGTCGTCATAGACACGGTATCCTGATGGAAACGGTCATTGTACGTCGTCATAGACACGGTATCCTGATGGAAACGGTCATTGTACGTCGTCATAGACACGGTATCCTGATGGAAACGGTCATTGTACGTCGTCATAGACACGGTATCCTGATGGACACGGTCATTGTACGTTGTCATAGACACGGTATCCTGATGGAGACTGTCATTGTACGTCGTCATAGACACGGTATCCTGATGGAGACTGTCATTGTACGTCGTCATAGACAGGGTATCCTGATGGAAACGGTCATTGTACGTCGTCATAGACACGGTATCCTGATGGAAACGGTCATTGTACGTCGTCATAGACACGGTATCATGATGGAGACTGTCATTGTACGTCGTCATAGACACGGTATCCTGATGGAGACTGTCATTGTACGTCGTCATGGACACGGTATTCTGATGGAAACGGTCATTGTACGTCGTCATAGACACGGTATTCTGATGGAAACGGTCATTGTACGTCGTCATAGACACGGTATCCTGATGAAAACGGTCATTGTACGTCGTCATAAACAGGGTATCCTGATGGAAACGGTCATTGTACGTCGTCATAGACACGGTATTCTGATGGAGACTGTCATTGTACGTCGTCATAGACACGGTATCCTGATGAAGACTGTTATTGTACGTCGTCATGGACACGGTATTCTGATGGAAACGGTCATTGTACGTCGTCATAGACACGGTATCCTGATGGAGACTGTCATTGTACGTCGTCATAGACACGGTATCCTGATGGAGACTGTCATTGTACGTCGTCATAGACACGGTATCCTGATGGAGACTGTCATTGTACGTCCTCATAGACACGGTATCCTGATGAAGACTGTTATTGTACGTCGTCATAGACACGGTATTCTGATGGATACTGTCATTGTACGTCGTCATAGACACGGTATCCTGATGGATACTGTCATTGTCATAGACACGGTATCCTGATGGATACTGTCATTGTACGTCGTCATAGACACGGTATCCTGGTGAAGACGGCCTTTATACGTGTAGTTGCCCACACCCCTGACATGGCTGCATTGCATCAGGACCATATCCTCGAAATGATCTTACACGTTAAGTAGGTATTCTCCAGCCCACCAGCCGATGGTTGGTTGCATATTCAGGAAGCTTTAACCAATTTTGGTCATGTCGCGTCAATGGGAGCCGGAAGGGAGAGTGGAGCCATGTCCCCGGGGGTAACCCCCAACTCTTTGCGAAGAAGGACATGGGATCTGCGACCACACAGACATGGCCACAGCGGGGCGCGAACCACCGAGCCACGTGCCGTTAGGGTCGCAGGTCACCAGAGCACTCAAGGCGAGCGCTCTTCCCCAGTGGGCTACCCTGCCCCCTCCCCCCAACCAGCCGACGGAGCGAACGGCTTGCCGAGGGAACCAACGTCAGGGGATCACAATCATAGCACCATAACGAGATTTCAAGGCGGTCGAAGGAAGTTAACCGTGGGCTAGGGAGGGCGGTGGGTGGATATGGTGGGTGGACGGTGGGTGGAGGGGGGTGGGTGGATAGAACCATTGCTCATGACGCTCACACATACATACGTAGGGTGGCGTATCAAGGTCCCCGCACGGTGGCGCTACGCAAGCTCCGCTTTTACCGCTGCTGACGGCCGGGAGCAAATTTTAAGATTCTTAAATAACGGTCAAACCAGCTGTAATTTCTTACAACATTATAATTTGCAAGATTAAAGCTACAAATAACGAGCTCTGTGTATTGAATACAGCAAAATATATGTTACCACTTTGAAAAAGTAATAATTGACAGTCAACTTTTTCTTTTGATCACCTGATACCGTGTGTTATTAGGCATAGGCTGGGTCCCCGGCACTAATTTGTATAAATGCGCGGCGCATTTTTCCTATTAATTTGCGCAGCGCCGCCCTGGCGAGCGAGTGCAAAAGTGCATTGAGGAAGCAGGCGACAACAGAGAAATAATGGAAATAACGGATATGTCGGGAAAAGACAAGCTGTGATGGTCAGCTATAAGGGATCGCTTCGTGTATATTCGCCCTACTTTATACGTCATTGTAGGCTTAATGCACACAGAGGTGGCTGAGAACGCCACTCCATCAATTCCAAGCCCGGGTTCCTCCCAACGCCGAGGTGGATGGGCGCCCCTAGTTACCGCCCATCACCAGTCTAAAGCCGCCGTCGCTATGGGCGACAGAGGGGGGCGCTATGGGTGGCAGGGGGGAGGGGGACGCGCTATGGGCGACAGTGGATTGGGGGCCGGCTAGGGGCGACAGGGGGGAGGGGGAGGTCGCCCTCCAAAGACCCCATACACCCTGGAAGGAGGTCCGGCGACTCACACCTATATCTGTAAGGGTGGTGGAGGAATTCGGATACATTGGATGAATCCGACCGCGGTGACAGGGGCTAGGGACAGGGACTGGGTGCGGGGGCGGGGTGGGGACGCCACACACAGAGGGTGCCGCCAGGGGTACTCACCAAAGGAAGTCAGGCAAGACCTTTTTTTTTCCCTACCTTTTTTTTGCGGAAATGCCCAGGCAACGACGCGGCGTGCGGACGAAAAGCAAGCACCTGGCCTTATAAAAACCGAAAAAAAACTGCGCTCTCGCTTTAGGACCCGGACACGCGAGGCAGCCACGTGACACAGCTGTCTGGTCGACACTAGACGACAAGGAGGGCTTGTCTCTTACCACAGTCTTTCTTCCACCGAGACATCATCCCAGAGGCCCGCCCCGTCGCGTATCCCAAGCTGTCGGGGTCTTTCTTCCACCGAGACATCATCCCAGAGGCCCGCCCCGTCGCGTATCCCAAGCTGTCGGGGTCTTTCTTCCACCGAGACATAATCCCAGAGGCCCCGCCCCGTCGCGTATCCCAAGCTGTCGGGGTCTTTCTTCCACCGAGACATAATCCCAGAGGCCCGCCCCGTCGCGTATCCCAAGCTGTCGGGGTCTTTCTTCCACCGAGACATCATCCCAGAGGCCCGCCCCGTCGCGTATCCCAAGCTGTCGGGGTCTTTCTTCCACCGAGACATAATCCCAGAGGCCCCGCCCCGTCGCGTATCCCAAGCTGTCGGGGTCTTTCTTCCACCGAGACATAATCCCAGAGGCCCGCCCCGTCCCGTATCCCAAGCTGTCGGGGTCTTTCTTCCACCGAGACATAATCCCAGAGGCCCCGCCCCGTCGCGTATCCCAAGCTGTCGGGGTCTTTCTTCCACCGAGACATAATCCCAGAGGCCCGCCCCGTCGCGTATCCCAAGCTGTCGGGGTCTTTCTTCCACCGAGACATAATCCCAGAGGCCCGCCCCGTCGCGTATCCCAAGCTGTCGGGGTCTTTCTTCCACCGAGACATAATCCCAGAGGCCCGCCCCGTCGCGTATCCCAAGCTGTCGGGGTCTTTCTTCCACCGAGACATAATCCCAGAGGCCCGCCCCGTCGCGTATCCCAAGCTGTCGGGGTCTTTCTTCCACCGAGACATAATCCCAGAGGCCCGCCCCGTCGCGTATCCCAAGCTGTCGGGGTCTTTCTTCCACCGAGACATAATCCCAGAGGCCCCGCCCCGTCGCGTATCCCAAGCTGTCGGGGTCTTTCTTCCACCGAGACATAATCCCAGAGGCCCGCCCCGTCCCGTATCCCAAGCTGTCGGGGTCTTTCTTCCACCGAGACATAATCCCAGAGGCCCCGCCCCGTCGCGTATCCCAAGCTGTCGGGGTCTTTCTTCCACCGAGACATAATCCCAGAGGCCCGCCCCGTCGCGTATCCCAAGCTGTCGGGGTCTTTCTTCCACCGAGACATAATCCCAGAGGCCCCGCCCCGTCGCGTATCCCAAGCTGTCGGGGTCTTTCTTCCACCGAGACATAATCCCAGAGGCCCCGCCCCGTCGCGTATCCCAAGCTGTCGGGGTCTTTCTTCCACCGAGACATAATCCCAGAAGCCCCGCCCCGTCGCGTATCCCAAGCTGTCGGGGTCTTTCTTCCACCGAGACATCATCCCAGAGGCCCGCCCCGTCGCGTATCCCAAGCTGTCGGGGTCTTTCTTCCACCGAGACATAATCCCAGAGGCCCGCCCCGTCGCGTATCCCAAGCTGTCGGGGTCTTTCTTCCACCGAGACATAATCCCAGAGGCCCGCCCCGTCGCGTATCCCAAGCTGTCGGGGTCTTTCTTCCACCGAGACATAATCCCAGAGGCCCGCCCCGTCCCGTATCCCAAGCTGTCGGGGTCTTTCTTCCACCGAGACATAATCCCAGAGGCCCGCCCCGTCCCGTATCCCAAGCTGTCGGGGTCTTTCTTCCACCGAGACATAATCCCAGAGGCCCCGCCCCGTCGCGTATCCCAAGCTGTCGGGGTCTTTCTTCCACCGAGACATAATCCCAGAGGCCCCGCCCCGTCGCGTATCTCAAGCTGTCGGGGTCTTTCTTCCACCGAGACATAATCCCAGAGGCCAGCCCCGTCGCGTATCCCAAGCTGTCGGGGTCTTTCTTCCACCGAGACATAATCCCAGAGGCCCCGCCCCGTCGCGTATCTCAAGCTGTCGGGGTCTTTCTTCCACCGAGACATAATCCCAGAGGCCCGCCCCGTCCCGTATCCCAAGCTGTCGGGGTCTTTCTTCCACCGAGACATAATCCCAGAGGCCCGCCCCGTCCCGTATCCCAAGCTGTCGGGGTCTTTCTTCCACCGAGACATAATCCCAGAGGCCAGCCCCGTCGCGTATCCCAAGCTGTCGGGGTCTTTCTTCCACCGAGACATAATCCCAGAGGCCCGCCCCGTCGCGTATCCCAAGCTGTCGGGGTCTTTCTTCCACCGAGACATAATCCCAGAGGCCCGCCCCGTCCCGTATCCCAAGCTGTCGGGGTCTTTCTTCCACCGAGACATAATCCCAGAGGCCCGCCCCGTCGCGTATCCCAAGCTGTCGGGATCTTTCTTCCACCGAGACATAATCCCAGAAGCCCGCCCCGTCGCGTATCCCAAGCTGTCGGGGTCTTTCTTCCACCGAGACATAATCCCAGAGGCCCGCCCCGTCGCCTATCCCAAGCTGTCGGGGTCTTTCTTCCACCGAGACAGAATCCCAGAAGCCCGCCCCGTCGCGTATCCCAAGCTGTCGGGGTCTTTCTTCCACCGAGACATAATCCCAGAGGCCCGCCCCGTCGCCTATCCCAAGCTGTCGGGGTCTTTCTTCCACCGAGACATAATCCCAGAGGCCCGCCCCGTCGCGTATCCCAAGCTGTCGGGGTCTTTCTTCCACCGAGACATAATCCCAGAGGCCCCGCCCCGTCGCGTATCTCAAGCTGTCGGGGTCTTTCTTCCACCGATACATCATCCCAGAGGCCCCGCCCCGTCGCGTATCTCAAGCTGTCGGGGTCTTTCTTCCACCGAGACATAATCCCAGAGGCCCCGCCCCGTCGCCTATCCCAAGCTGTCGGGGTCTTTCTTCCACCGAGACATAATCCCAGAGGCCCCGCCCCGTCGCGTATCTCAAGCTGTCGGGGTCTTTCTTCCACCGAGACATAATCCCAGAGGCCCCGCCCCGTCGCCTATCCCAAGCTGTCGGGGTCTTTCTTCCACCGAGACATAATCCCAGAGGCCCCGCCCCGTCGCGTATCTCAAGCTGTCGGGGTCTTTCTTCCACCGAGACATCATCCCAGAGGCCCCGCCCCGTCGCGTATCTCAAGCTGTCGGGGTCTTTCTTCCACCGAGACATAATCCCAGAGGCCCCGCCCCGTCGCCTATCCCAAGCTGTCGGGGTCTTTCTTCCACCGAGACATAATCCCAGAGGCCCGCCCCGTCGCGTATCTCAAGCTGTCGGGGTCTTTCTTCCACCGAGACATAATCCCAGAGGCCCCGCCCCGTCGCGTATCTCAAGCTGTCGGGGTCTTTCTTCCACCGAAACATAATCCCAGAGGCCCGCCCCGTCGCGTATCCCAAGCTGTCGGGGTCTTTCTTCCACCGAGACATAATCCCAGAAGCCCGCCCCGTCGCGTATCCCAAGCTGTCGGGGTCTTTCTTCCACCGAGACATAATCCCAGAAGCCCGTCCCGTCGCCTATCCCAAGCTGTCGGGGAACTTCGCGGGGAAATACACCATAAGGCCCACTGGGATTTTGAAGTGGACATTGCCCGTGGCAATGGGGGGTTGATCTACATCGCCGCGCCGCTCTTATTAATGGCAACGGCCTCTTGTCCTCCCGTCCGACAACTCGTCAGAGGGGATCCAAATGCCCACTTGTACCGGATAACTAGGTCATCAGTCTCAAGATGTCTCCTGATAGATGGCGCGCCAATCACTGTCAGGTGGCTACGCACCGGAAGTGTAGAGACAACGAGATGAAAATAAAATGGTGGTGGTGGTTCAGGGTGCTTTTGTGCACATCAAGAATTAAACCGGCCAAGAAACTATAACATCCGGGGACAACGAACCAAAGAAATAGGGTTGGATGAAGCTTATTCCAGATACAGCTACCACGATTCGAAACCACGACCTGTTTGTTCATCTGCAGCTCAGCCAGCTTAGCAATCAGAAACAACGACCTGAACACCCGGGAGATCTCCAACTATTAGCCACTAAGATTATCTTTCTAAAGATTATGGATCTGTGTCGGCAGATCTATGGTGAGGACATTTGATCCAATCCGTTGAGCAGTCAAGGCGAGCCACTTCGGGCTAAATGGATGCATGATAAGACTGTAGGAATCGAACCTACGACTGTACGTACTGTGCTGTTATAGCGGTCAGGGAGACCTGCAGGCCATCGCAGATCACTCATCGGCCATCACCAACCAGACCACCTAGGCCAACTAGCTAAAAGTGACGAGACACTAAATACGAAAACAAATACAGAAAGAAGTTCCAAATTCCTGCGATGCGATCCAAGATCTTCTGACTCATACCGCTGAATTCTCGTATGGGAGAGAGCGAGACTTTGAATTTAAAAAAAAATCATTATGTACCAGATTGGGAGTCGGCTCTCTGGTCCGTATCTGGGCAACCAATCGGCGAAATCGATGGAGCCGGGCGCCAGTGTGGGGGGGGGGGGGGGGCTGAAGAGGAGGAGAGAGACAGGGGTGAGGGACGGAGGAGATGGTGAGGGTGTTGAAGTAGCGTGGATTACAATAGTCCGTCGGGGCGGACCGGCCAGTCATCGCGCCGTGGTATTGCAATATTCTGCTGCCATGTGGTGGATGGGGTGGGGGGGGGGGGGGGGGGAGGGGTATTGGGCCTTCCCTGGTGTGGTGGTTAGCACACGAGATCGCAGATCAATACGTCCTGGATTCGAATCCATCCGGGTCTGGGTACATAATCTAGGGCATGTTTCATCCATTTATCTTTAATCGCCCCGGGACTTGTATTGCCCCAGGTTAACCAGTTTGTGTGCACACAAGCGGCCGCCTGATTAATTTCTATAACTACGGCATGTCTCAGGAGAGTCGCTCGAGAATCTTTCACCCGAGGCGCTTGCTGACAGTGAGAACCCAGATTCAGCCTATATCAGCCAATAAGGTGATCGATCTCAACCGACCAATCGATGGATGCGGTACAAGATGCCAACCGTGGAAATACCCGACCAATGGAGGCGAGCCATGCCAGTCACGTGGTACACATGGAAAAAACCCTGCGGAAACAAAGGAGGAACATCTGCAGTAGTGAACACAGCTTATTAAGATAATACCATATGAAAACCATCACGCTTGGTTAATCCGCACTGAATAAACCATAAATCCTCATATTTTATGATAACCAAACAGGCGCCGGCGTCAGGTGTGCAAACTCAGTGACAATGGCAATCCAATACCCTTCATTTCTGACGTCATTTCTTTGAGCGGAGCGTGTAAGACGCTGGGTTACACCGGTCCCGGTGTATGCTGATCGCACTTCCTGGCCGTTACTGGTATCCCATGCCCCACACGACCAGGACGCCACGTCCAGGTTATGATCCACGCCGAGCCATCGCCCCACTAGGTGGCAGCACACACACACACACACAAATACACACACGTCGCTGACGGCGGGAGACGGCGCCACGGTCGCGCGGTGAAAGTTAGTTAATCGCTGTGAGGATAATCCGCGGCCCTGATTATCCGTCCATCTCGATCCTGAGCGGATGTGGTGGACTGGCTGCCTGCCTGCCTACCTACCGCTGCTGATGCTGATGGCAGGGGAACCAGCTCCAGTCGCTGAAGGCGAACCCACGCCGGCCGACGGCGGTAGCAGGGGGAGGAGGAACCGCAGCCAACCAGCAACCGCGGGGTCTCCGCCCAGTGAGTCAGTCACTGGGACGGTGGGTCTGTGCGTGAGGCGGAGCAGAGGGCAGGGTCGGACGGCTGGACGGCGGGCGGCTTGGCAGCTGCCTGGCCGGCTGGGTGGTTGGTTGGTTGGTTGGTTTGCTGACTGACCGGGCGACTGGGTTTAGCGGCGTGTCCCGGCGAAGTGTGGGGAGGGGCGCCAATGGGAGGGTAGCGCTGGAGCCTCCTCGCCGTCTACTCCCAATAATGACAGTGTGACAGGTGAGAAGAGCGAATGGTATTTCGTGGGGTGGGTGGTCAGTGGGACGAGGTAGGTGGGGGAATCGTTCAACCAGGACCGAGAGTGTCCAAGAGACTGGGGCGTGCAGCAGTGTCGGCCGCGTCACGCTGTCAGGCAATCTGGAGCCGGGGTCCGTCGCGGGGAACGAACAGCGCAAAAAGTGACCAGTCTGGCCCATCCGCCCGCAGTCCGCCCGCTTCTAGTCAGTCCTCCTATAGTCCGTCCTTCTATAGTCTGCTCTCTAGTCTAGTGACCCGTCTGGCCCATCCGCCCGCAGTCCGCCCGCTTCTAGTCAGTCCTCTTATAGTCCGTCCTTCTATAGTCTGCTCTCTAGTCTAGTGACCCGTCTGGCCCATCCGCCCGCAGTCCGCTCGCTTCTACACAGTCCTCCTATAGTCCGTCCTCCTATAGTCTGCTCTCCAGTCTAGTGACCCGTCTGGCCCATTCGCCCGCAGTCCGCTCGCTTCTACACAGTCCTCCTATAGTCCGTCCTTCTATAGTCTGCTCTCTAGTCTAGTGACCCGTCTGGCCCATCCGCCCGCAGTCCGCTCGCTTCTACACAGTCCTCCTATAGTCCGTCCTTCTATAGTCTGCTCTCTAGTCTAGTGACCCGTCTGGCCCATCCGCCCGCAGTCCGCCCGCTTCTAGTCAGTCCTCTTATAGTCCGTCCTTCTATAGTCTGCTCTCTAGTCTAGTGACCCGTCTGGCCCATCCGCCCGCAGTCCGCCCGCTTCTAGTCAGTCCTCTTATAGTCCGTCCTTCTATAGTCTGCTCTCTAGTTTAGTGACCCGTCTGGCCCATCCGCCCGCAATCCGCCTGCTTCTAGTCAGTCCTCCTATAGTCCGTCCTTCTATAGTCTGCTCTCTAGTCTAGTGACCCGTCTGGCACATTCGCCCGCAGTCCGCTCGCTTCTACTCAGTCCTCCTATAGTCCGTCCTTCTATAGTCTGCTCTCTAATTTAGTGACCCCCTCTGGCCCATCCGCCCGCAGTCCGCCCGCTTCTAGTCAGTCCTCCTATAGTCCGTCCTTCTATAGTCTGCTCTCTAGTCTAGTGACCCGTCTGGCCCATCCGCCCGCAGTCCGCTCGCTTCTACACAGTCCTCCTATAGTCCGTCCTTCTATAGTCTGCTCTCTAGCCTAGTGACCCGTCTGGCCCATTCGCCCGCAGTCCGCTCGCTTCTACACAGTCCTCCTATAGTCCGTCCTCCTATAGTCTGTTCTCCAGTCTAGTGACCCGTCTGGCCCATTCGCCCGCAGTCCGCTCGCTTCTACACAGTCCTCCTATAGTCCGTCCTTCTATAGTCTGCTCTCTAGTCTAGTGACCCGTCTGGCCTATCCGCCCGCAGTCCGCCAGCTTCTAGTCAGTCCTCCTATAATCAGTCCTTCTATAGTCTGCTCTCTAGCCTAGTGACCCGTCTGGCCATCCGCCCGCAGTCCGCCCGCTTCTAGTCCGTCCTTCTATAGTCTGCATTCTAGTCTAGTGACCCGTCTGGCCCATTCGCCCGCAGTCCGCCTGCTTCTAGTCAGTCCTCCTATAGTCCGTCCTTCTATAGTCTGCTCTCTAGTCTAGTGACCCGTCTGGCCCATCCGCCCGCAGTCCGCCCGCTTCTAGTCCGTCCTCCTATAGTCCGTCCTTCTATAGTCTGCTCTCTAGTCTAGTGACCCGTCTTGCCATCCGCCCGCAGTCCGCCCGCTTCTAGTCCGTCCTTCTATAGTCTGCTCTCTAGTCTAGTGACCCGTCTGGCCCATCCGCCCGCAGTCCGCCTGCTTCTAGTCAGTCCTCCTATAGTCCGTCCTTCTATAGTCTGCTCTCTAGTCTAGTGACCCGTCTGGCCATCCGCCCGCAGTCCGCCCGCTTCTAGTCCGTCCTTCTATAGTCTGCTCTCTAGTCTAGTGACCCGTCTGGCCATCCGCCCGCAGTCCGCCCGCTTCTAGTCCGTCCTTCTATAGTCCGTCCTTCTATAGTCTGCTCGCTAGTCTAGTGACCCGTCTGGCCATCCGCCCGCAGTCCGCCTGCTTCTAGTCAGTCCTCCTATAGTCTGCTCTCTAGTCTAGTGACCCGTCTGGCCATCCGCCCGCAGTCCGCCCGCAGTCCGCCCGCTTCTAGTCCGTCCTTCTATAGTCCGTCCTTCTATAGTCTGCTCTCTAGTCTAGTGACCCGTCTGGCCATCCGCCCGCAGTCCGCTCGCTTCTACACAGTCCTCCTATAGTCCCTCCTTCTATAGTCTGCTCTCTAGTCTAGTGACCCGTCTGGCCCATCCGCCCGCAGTCCGCCCGCTTCTAGTCAGTCCTCCTATAGTCCGTCCTTCTATAGTCTGCTCTCTAGTCTAGTGACCCGTCTGGCCTATCTGCCCACAGTCCGCCCGCTTCTAGTCCGTCCTTCTATAGTCTGCTCTCTAGTCTAGTGACCCGTCTGGCCATCCGCCCGCAGTCCGCCTGCTTCTAGTCAGTCCTCTTATAGTCCCTCCTTCTATAGTCTGCTCTCTAGTCTAGTGACCCGTCTGGCCCATCCGCCCGCAGTCCGCCAGCTTCTAGTCAGTCCTCTTATAGTCCCTCCTTCTATAGTCTGCTCTCTAGTCTAGTGACCCGTCTGGCCCATCCGCCCGCAGTCCGCCTGCTTCTAGTCAGTCCTCCTATAGTCCCTCCTTCTATAGTCTGCTCTCTAGTCTAGTGACCCGTCTGGCCCATCCGCCCGCAGTCCGCCTGCTTCTAGTCAGTCCTCTTATAGTCCGTCCTTCTATAGTCTGCTCTCTAGTCTAGTGACCCGTCTGGCCCATCCGCCCGCAGTCCGCCTGCTTCTAGTCAGTCCTCCTATAGTCCCTCCTTCTATAGTCTGCTCTCTAGTCTAGTGACCCGTCTGGCCATCCGCCTGCAGTCCGCCTGCTTCTAGTCAGTCCTCTTATAGTCCCTCCTTCTATAGTCTGCTCTCTAGTCTAGTGACCCGTCTGGCCCATCCGCCCGCAGTCCGCCTGCTTCTAGTCAGTCCTCCTATAGTCCCTCCTTCTATAGTCTGCTCTCTAGTCTAGTGACCCGTCTGGCCCATCCGCCCGCAGTCCGCCTGCTTCTAGTCAGTCCTCCTATAGTCCGTCCTTCTATAGTCTGCTCTCTAGTCTAGTGACCCGTCTGGCCCATTCGCCCGCAGTCCGCCTGCTTTTAGTCAGTCCTCCTATAGTCCGTCCTTCTATAGTCTGCTCTCTAGTCTAGTGACCCGTCTGGCCCATCCGTCCGCAGTCCGCCCGCCTCTAGTCAGTCCTCCTATAGTCCGTCCTTCTATAGTCTGCTCTCTAGTCTAGTGACCCGTCTGGCCTATCCGCCCGCAATCCGCCTGCTTCTAGTCAGTCCTCCTATAATCAGTCCTTCTATAGTCTGCTCTCTAGTCTAGTGACCCGTCTGGCCATCCGCCCGCAGTCCGCCCGCTTCTAGTCCGTCCTTCTATAGTCTGCTCTCTAGTCTAGTGACCCGTCTGGCCCATCCGCCCGCAGTCCGCCTGCTTCTAGTCAGTCCTCCTAAAGTCCGTCCTTCTATAGTCTGCTCTCTAGTCTAGTGACCCGTCTGGCCCATCCGCCCGCAGTCCGCCTGCTTCTAGTCAGTCCTCCTATAGTCCGTCCTTCTATAGTCTGCTCTCTAGTCTAATGACCCGTCTAGCCATCCGCCCGCAGTCTGCCCGCTTCTAGTCCGTCCTCCTATGGTCCGTCCTTCTATAGTCTGCTCTCTAGTCTAGTGACCCGTCTGGCCCATTCGCCCGCAGTCCGCCTGCTTCTAGTCAGTCCTCCTATAGTCCGTCCTTCTATAGTCCGTTCTCTTCTAGTCCGTCCTTCTCTAGGCTGTCCCCCTCTAATCCGTCCTTCTACAGTCTGCTATCTAGTCCGTCCTCTTCTAGTCCGTCCTTTTCTAGGGTGTCCCCCTCTAGTCCGTCCTTCCATATTCTGCTCTGTAGTCCGTCCTTCTATAGTCTGATATCTAGTCCGTCCTCCTCTAGTGCGTCCTCTAGTCCGTCCCCCTCTAGTCCGTCCTTCTAAATCCTGCTCTCTAGTCCGTCCTCTAGTCCGTCCCCCTCTAGTGCGTCCTTCTATATTCTGCTCTCTAGTCCGTCGCCCTCTAGTCCGTCCTTCTATATTCTGCTCTCTAGTCCGTCCTCAAGTCCGTCCTTCTATATTCTGCTCTCTAGTCCGTCCTTCTATATTCTGCTCTCTAGTCCGTCCTCTAGTCCGTCCCCCTCTAGTCCGTCCTTCTATATTCTGCTCTCTAGTCCGTCCCCCTCTAGTCCGTCCTTCTATATTCTGCTCACTAGTCCGTCCTTCTATATTCTGCTCACTAGTCCGTCCTTCTATATTCTGCTCTCTAGTCCGTCCCCCTATAGTCCGTCCTTCTATATTCTGCTCTCTAGTCCGTCCTCCTCTAGTCCGTCTTCTAGTCCGTCCTTCTATATTCTGCTCACTAGTCCGTCCTTCTATATTCTGCTCACTAGTCCGTCCTTCTATATTCTGCTCTCTAGTCCGTCCCCCTATAGTCCGTCCTTCTATATTCTGCTCTCTAGTCCGTCCTCCTCTAGTCCGTCTTCTAGTCCGTCCTTCTATATTCTGCTCACTAGTCCGTCCTTCTATATTCTGCTCACTAGTCCGTCCTTCTATATTCTGCTCTCTAGTCCGTCCCCCTATAGTCCGTCCTTCTATATTCTGCTCTCTAGTCCGTCCTCCTCTAGTCCGTCTTCTAGTCCGTCCTTCTATATTCTGCTCTCTAGTCCGTCCTTCTATATTCTGCTCTCTAGTCCGTTCTTCTATATTCTGCTCTCTAGTCCGTCCTCTAGTCCGTCCTTCTATATTCTGCCCTCCAGTCCGTCCTCCTCTAGTCCGTCCCCCTCTAGTCCGTCCTTCTATAGTCTGCTCTCTAGTCTAGTGACCCGTCTGGCCCATCCGCCCGCAGTCCGCCCGCTTCTAGTCAGTCCTCTTATAGTCCGTCTTTCTATAGTCTGCTCTCTAGTCTAGTGACCCGTCTGGCCCATCCGCCCGCAGTCCGCTCGCTTCTACACAGTCCTCCTATAGTCCGTCCTCCTATAGTCTGCTCTCCAGTCTAGTGACCCGTCTGGCCCATTCGCCCGCAGTCCGCTCGCTTCTACACAGTCCTCCTATAGTCCGTCCTTCTATAGTCTGCTCTCTAGTCTAGTGACCCGTCTGGCCCATTCGCCCGCAGTCCGCTCGCTTCTACACAGTCCTCCTATAGTCCGTCCTTCTATAGTCTGCTCTCTAGTCTAGTGACCCGTCTGGCCCATCCGCCCGCAGTCCGCCCGCTTCTAGTCAGTCCTCTTATAGTCCGTCCTTCTATAGTCTGCTCTCTAGTCTAGTGACCCGTCTGGCCCATCCGCCCGCAGTCCGCCCGCTTCTAGTCAGTCCTCTTATAGTCCGTCCTTCTATAGTCTGCTCTCTAGTTTAGTGACCCGTCTGGCCCATCCGCCCGCAATCCGCCTGCTTCTAGTCAGTCCTCCTATAGTCCGTCCTTCTATAGTCTGCTCTCTAGTCTAGTGACCCGTCTGGCACATTCGCCCGCAGTCCGCTCGCTTCTACTCAGTCCTCCTATAGTCCGTCCTTCTATAGTCTGCTCTCTAATTTAGTGACCCCCTCTGGCCCATCCGCCCGCAGTCCGCCCGCTTCTAGTCAGTCCTCCTATAGTCCGTCCTTCTATAGTCTGCTCTCTAGTCTAGTGACCCGTCTGGCCCATCCGCCCGCAGTCCGCTCGCTTCTACACAGTCCTCCTATAGTCCGTCCTTCTATAGTCTGCTCTCTAGCCTAGTGACCCGTCTGGCCCATTCGCCCGCAGTCCGCTCGCTTCTACACAGTCCTCCTATAGTCCGTCCTCCTATAGTCTGTTCTCCAGTCTAGTGACCCGTCTGGCCCATTCGCCCGCAGTCCGCTCGCTTCTACACAGTCCTCCTATAGTCCGTCCTTCTATAGTCTGCTCTCTAGTCTAGTGACCCGTCTGGCCTATCCGCCCGCAGTCCGCCAGCTTCTAGTCAGTCCTCCTATAATCAGTCCTTCTATAGTCTGCTCTCTAGCCTAGTGACCCGTCTGGCCATCCGCCCGCAGTCCGCCCGCTTCTAGTCCGTCCTTCTATAGTCTGCATTCTAGTCTAGTGACCCGTCTGGCCCATTCGCCCGCAGTCCGCCTGCTTCTAGTCAGTCCTCCTATAGTCCGTCCTTCTATAGTCTGCTCTCTAGTCTAGTGACCCGTCTGGCCCATCCGCCCGCAGTCCGCCCGCTTCTAGTCCGTCCTCCTATAGTCCGTCCTTCTATAGTCTGCTCTCTAGTCTAGTGACCCGTCTGGCCATCCGCCCGCAGTCCGCCCGCTTCTAGTCCGTCCTTCTATAGTCTGCTCTCTAGTCTAGTGACCCGTCTGGCCATCCGCCCGCAGTCCGCCCGCTTCTAGTCCGTCCTTCTATAGTCTGCTCTCTAGTCTAGTGACCCGTCTGGCCATCCGCCCGCAGTCCGCCCGCTTCTAGTCCGTCCTTCTATAGTCCGTCCTTCTATAGTCTGCTCGCTAGTCTAGTGACCCGTCTGGTCATCCGCCCGCAGTCCGCCTGCTTCTAGTCAGTCCTCCTATAGTCTGCTCTCTAGTCTAGTGACCCGTCTGGCCATCCGCCCGCAGTCCGCCCGCAGTCCGCCCGCTTCTAGTCCGTCCTTCTAAAGTCCGTCCTTCTATAGTCTGCTCTCTAGTCTAGTGACCCGTCTGGCCATCCGCCCGCAGTCCGCTCGCTTCTACACAGTCCTCCTATAGTCCCTCCTTCTATAGTCTGCTCTCTAGTCTAGTGACCCGTCTGGCCCATCCGCCCGCAGTCCGCCCGCTTCTAGTCAGTCCTCCTATAGTCCGTCCTTCTATAGTCTGCTCTCTAGTCTAGTGACCCGTCTGGCCTATCTGCCCACAGTCCGCCCGCTTCTAGTCCGTCCTTCTATAGTCTGCTCTCTAGTCTAGTGACCCGTCTGGCCATCCGCCCGCAGTCCGCCTGCTTCTAGTCAGTCCTCTTATAGTCCCTCCTTCTATAGTCTGCTCTCTAGTCTAGTGACCCGTCTGGCCCATCCGCCCGCAGTCCGCCAGCTTCTAGTCAGTCCTCTTATAGTCCCTCCTTCTATAGTCTGCTTTCTAGTCTAGTGACCCGTCTGGCCCATCCGCCCGCAGTCCGCCTGCTTCTAGTCAGTCCTCCTATAGTCCCTCCTTCTATAGTCTGCTCTCTAGTCTAGTGACCCGTCTGGCCCATCCGCCCGCAGTCCGCCTGCTTCTAGTCAGTCCTCTTATAGTCCGTCCTTCTATAGTCTGCTCTCTAGTCTAGTGACCCGTCTGGCCCATCCGCCCGCAGTCCGCCTGCTTCTAGTCAGTCCTCCTATAGTCCCTCCTTCTATAGTCTGCTCTCTAGTCTAGTGACCCGTCTGGCCCATCCGCCCGCAGTCCGCCAGCTTCTAGTCAGTCCTCTTATAGTCCCTCCTTCTATAGTCTGCTCTCTAGTCTAGTGACCCGTCTGGCCCATCCGCCCGCAGTCCGCCTGCTTCTAGTCAGTCCTCCTATAGTCCCTCCTTCTATAGTCTGCTCTCTAGTCTAGTGACCCGTCTGGCCATCCGCCTGCAGTCCGCCTGCTTCTAGTCAGTCCTCTTATAGTCCCTCCTTCTATAGTCTGCTCTCTAGTCTAGTGACCCGTCTGGCCCATCCGCCCGCAGTCCGCCTGCTTCTAGTCAGTCCTCCTATAGTCCCTCCTTCTATAGTCTGCTCTCTAGTCTAGTGACCCGTCTGGCCCATCCGCCCGCAGTCCGCCTGCTTCTAGTCAGTCCTCCAATAATCAGTCCTTCTATAGTCTGCTCTCTAGTCTAGTGACCCGTCTGGCCATCCGCCCGCAGTCCGCCCGCTTCTAGTCCGTCCTTCTATAGTCTGCTCTCTAGTCTAGTGACCCGTCTGGCCCATCCGCCCGCAGTCCGCCTGCTTCTAGTCAGTCCTCCTATAGTCCGTCCTTCTATAGTCTGCTCTCTAGTCTAGTGACCCGTCTGGCCCATTCGCCCGCAGTCCGCCTGCTTTTAGTCAGTCCTCCTATAGTCCGTCCTTCTATAGTCTGCTCTCTAGTCTAGTGACCCGTCTGGCCCATCCGTCCGCAGTCCGCCCGCCTCTAGTCAGTCCTCCTATAGTCCGTCCTTCTATAGTCTGCTCTCTAGTCTAGTGACCCGTCTGGCCTATCCGCCCGCAATCCGCCTGCTTCTAGTCAGTCCTCCTATAATCAGTCCTTCTATAGTCTGCTCTCTAGTCTAGTGACCCGTCTGGCCATCCGCCCGCGGTCCGCCCGCTTCTAGTCCGTCCTTCTATAGTCTGCTCTCTAGTCTAGTGACCCGTCTGGCCCATCCGCCCGCAGTCCGCCTGCTTCTAGTCAGTCCTCCTAAAGTCCGTCCTTCTATAGTCTGCTCTCTAGTCTAGTGACCCGTCTGGCCCATCCGCCCGCAGTCCGCCTGCTTCTAGTCAGTCCTCCTATAGTCCGTCCTTCTATAGTCTGCTCTCTAGTCTAATGACCCGTCTAGCCATCCGCCCGCAGTTTGCCCGCTTCTAGTCCGTCCTCCTATGGTCCGTCCTTCTATAGTCTGCTCTCTAGTCTAGTGACCCGTCTGGCCCATTCGCCCGCAGTCCGCCTGCTTCTAGTCAGTCCTCCTATAGTCCGTCCTTCTATAGTCCGTTCTCTTCTAGTCCGTCCTTCTCTAGGCTGTCCCCCTCTAATCCGTCCTTCTACAGTCTGCTATCTAGTCCGTCCTCTTCTAGTCCGTCCTTTTCTAGGGTGTCCCCCTCTAGTCCGTCCTTCCATATTCTGCTCTGTAGTCCGTCCTTCTATAGTCTGATATCTAGTCCGTCCTCCTCTAGTGCGTCCTCTAGTCCGTCCCCCTCTAGTCCGTCCTTCTAAATCCTGCTCTCTAGTCCGTCCTCTAGTCCGTCCCCCTCTAGTGCGTCCTTCTATATTCTGCTCTCTAGTCCGTCGCCCTCTAGTGCGTCCTTCTATATTCTGCTCTCCAGTCCGTCCTTCTATATTCTGCTCTCTAGTCCGTCCTTCTATATTCTGCTCTCTAGTCCGTCCTCTAGTCCGTCCCCCTCTAGTCCGTCCTTCTATATTCTGCTCACTAGTCCGTCCTTCTATATTCTGCTCTCTAGTCCGTCCCCCTATAGTCCGTCCTTCTATATTCTGCTCTCTAGTCCGTCCCCCTATAGTCCGTCCTTCTATATTCTGCTCTCTAGTCCGTCCTCCTCTAGTCCGTCTTCTAGTCCGTCCTTCTATATTCTGCTCTCTAGTCCGTTCTTCTATATTCTGCTCTCTAGTCCGTCCTCTAGTTCGTCCTTCTATATTCTGCTCTCTAGTCCGTCCTCTAGTCCGTCCTTCTATATTCTGCTCTCTAGTCCGTTCTTCTATATTCTGCTCTCTAGTCCGTCCTCTAGTTCGTCCTTCTATATTCTGCTCTCTAGTCCGTCCTCTAGTCCGTCCTTCTATATTCTGCCCTCCAGTCCGTCCTCCTCTAGTCCGTCCCCCTCTAGTCCGTCCTTCTATATTCTGCCCTCTAGTCCGTCCTCTTCTTGCCCATGCTGAGCACCACTTGGTGCGTGGTGCACCTGGTGACCAGCCGACCATTCCCTCTGGCCGCCAGACAGCAGCCCCCCCCCCCCGGGGGAGAGGACAGGACCCCCTGCCCCCTCTCTCAGCGACATTGGGGGGCCGGTCATTACTGTCTGTCCGTCCGTCCTCATAAGTTGTTATATTGCGCCCATTATACCTGGGCGGGAGGGGGTGGGGTGTCCGGAGACGGCGGCCACACTTGTCAAGAATGGCATCTCGAGGCATAATGGCATAATGCATGATGGGGGGAAAACTGACGAATTATGCACCTATTTGCCGTCTCTAGCCCCACACTTCATTGTTCTAATAACGGGTGTCCGGGCCGTTTCGCATGGTGGCATGTGCCCTGCCCCCTCCTCTCCCCCACTCTACCCCTGCCACATCCTTTCAGGAGCCCAGCTCAAAAGCGCACGATTTGTCGCTTTGTAACACTATTAGCATCAGCAACCAGGATACAGCACACTATCATCAAGAAAATACACCACTGCCATCAGCAACAGAACCCGCCACTGCCATCAGCAACAGAACCAGAACATGTCATCACCAATGGCACACACCACAGCCATCATCAACAAGACCACAACATGTCATCAGCAAGGGCACACAGCACTACCATCAGAAACAGCACCAGGACATGTCATCAGCAATGGCACACACCACTGCCATCAGCAACAGGACCAGAACATGTCATCAGCAATGGCACACACCACTGCCATCAGCAACAGGACCACAACATGTCATCAGCAAGGGCACACAGCACTACCATCAGAAACAGCACCAGAACATGTCATCAGCAAGGGCACACAGCACTACCATCAGAAACAGCACCAGAACATGTCATCAGCAATGGCACACACCACTGCCATCAGCAACAGCACCAGAACATGTCATCAGCAATGGCACACACCACTGCCATCAGCAACAGGACCACAACATGTCATCAGCAAGGGCACACAGCACTACCATCAGAAACAGCACCAGAACATGTCATCAGCAAGGGCACACAGCACTACCATCAGAAACAGCACCAGAACATGTCATCAGCAATGGCACACACCACTGCCATCAGCAACAGGACCAGAACATGTCATCAGCAATGGCACACACCACTGCCATCAGCAACAGGACCACAACATGTCATCAGCAAGGGCACACAGCACTACCATCAGAAACAGCACCAGAACATGTCATCAGCAAGGGCACACAGCACTACCATCAGAAACAGCACCAGAACATGTCATCAGCAATGGCACACACCACTGCCATCAGCAACAGCACCAGAACATGTCATCAGCAATGGCACACACCACTGCCATCAGCAACAGGACCACAACATGTCATCAGCAACGGAATACATCACTGTCATCAGCAACAGGACCAGAACATGTCATCAGCAATGGCACACGCCCCTGCCATCAGCATCAGAACCAGAACGTGTCAACAGCAATGGCACACATCACTGCCATCAGCAACAAGACCAGATCCTGATCATCAGCACCCAAACATCTAATTAGGGAAGCGTTTCATATTAATCAGCCTGCTGAGAGGACACTCATCCCTTGTCATGAACACATCGGGTGACCTACATACATAATTAAAGACCCACCAATCAGCGATAAAGGTCACTGATGACAAATTGGCGCCAGATATTAAAGCCTGGCTGAGCCAGAAAGTAAGTTTCCCGGAGGAGAGTGATTGAGCCGATTGCAGTCTGGCGTCTCCACTGGCGTCCAGCTGAGGACCGGAAGTATCCACGCAGCTTCCGGTAGCAATCCACACTTCACCGAGGAGAGAGGAAATTGAAGTATTGGATGTTTTTCTACCCGCAGCTCGTCACGTGTTAATAACAGGATTGGTCAAGACCGCAACTCACATGAGCACTTTACTAATTATAGCGCATACAAAGCTGGTTGCAAGGTGGGGGGGGGGGCGCAAGCAAGGCCTGGGCATGGGGATCGCTGGTGGGAGGGGGTGGGGGCGGAGTTGGCGTCCGGGTAAGGCACTGAATAGGATGGTGATGGATGGGAGGGGATGGGTGCATTTGAAAGGCGTTTGGGAAGGTGAGGGGTTGTGGGGGTGGGGGGGGTGGATTGCGTGTGCCAGCTTGAAGGACATCTTGATCTACTAGGTCTGGCGAAGGTATGCACTGCAGACAGAAGGACAACAAGGGTACATATACTTTATATAAAGCAAAATATAGATAAGATGTTAAGTTAGTGGTCATTCACGGTCTCACGCGAGAAACATGATGATCAACAACAACTGATGGGTGGATGGGTGGAATGGAATGTTGGTGTTTTAGGCCACTTTTGTGCACATACAGGCTAAATTGGGCCAAGGAACCTCCCGAGACGATGAAGGATGAAGGAATGAAACATGCCCCAGATTAGGTGCCCGAGCCGGGATTCGAACCCAGGACCTATTGATCTGCGGTCTAGTGCGCTAACCACTACACCAGGGAGGCCCCCTCGGGTGGATGGGTGGATGGTGGGCGTTTGTAAACACCCTCTGGTGTCACCGTGGCTTCATGGACCCATGGACCTAATTCCAGTAATGATTCCAGTATAAATGAAACAACGAACTACTCCAGTTCATTGTACATATCAGAGGCTTTACGTATTGTCATCGGCCCGTACGGTGTTCGCTAAACAAGACGCACCAGAAAGCAGTCCCAGAAGCAGAGGAACAAGAGACGAAAGAAACTCCATCCACTTTGTTGGGGCTGCGTTCATATCCGTCTCCATTACGTGTTACACAATACAACGTGTCTAACCCGATGGTGCTTAGGACAAAAAGGTTCCAGCATAGGTTAAACCAAAAATCAGGACCTGAAAAAGGGTCCGTTAGGGATGGAATTTCAGTTTATTCATGAGATGCGCATGAGTTTTCAGCGTTATATTTGAATCTTGGAAAGTGAGCGGTTTGTGTAATGCGCGCAGCGGTATACTAGGTTGGTTAAGTGCATTTGACATGTATAAAAACTGATATCACGACAATGCAAAACATAAAGGTTCGGACGGCTGGACGACCCACCCCGAACCCTGCCTTAACCACAGATCAGGCTACATATGTACATAGACCGTTGCACGGGGGAGGCTCGAACCTTGGGCTGACCAAGACCGTATACCCGATGCTGTTAGATCTACATTAAAAGAGGAATAAGCCCCAGCACACAAATGGTCGGTCACATATATCATAAGGAATCCGTATTATGCTCACAGACCCTTTCAGTTGTGCAAAACGCAATACAGACAAAATACCGGAATACAATGCAGTCGAGCCATACACAAAAAGGTGATTTGTAGGGCACATCCACATACTTCTCCGCCCCCCTCCCCCTCCCCCATGACTCGCCTGCAGTCCGTCATTGAACTCGGGCAGAAAATCCACCCACGTTATCACGCCAAATAGCAGAAGTTCGCCGTCCACCAGAGAGAAGCCATGTGGGATAAATAAAGGCTGATAATTACTAACAACACTCGGCTCTGTGGTTAAAAAGAAATGTTCTACGTCGATTCGTGTCTGGAGACTTTGGGGTGCCTGCGTACAATCCGTTCCAAGTCCGTCGCTGATCGCCGCCATATTGTGTATTGGAAATCGCATCAGCTTTATAATGTATTCCGTGTTTGTAATGTACAGTAGTAGCAAAGCCTCGAAATTGTTAGAGTAACAGTGTCTGAGAATCTCACGCCCCACGCGTAGAATGGATGCCCTATCAGTAATAGCTTCTGACAATCTAACGCAATCCACTTAGAGTGAGATCCCTACGAGTAATACTTTCTGAGAATCCCATACAACCCACTAAAAATGAATTATCTACGCGTAAGTGTCGTGCAATCTCACGCCATCCACTTCAGAATCAATTTCCCAGGGGCAAAGCCTGTAAATTGTCAACAAACTGCAGAAGCAATTCCTGGAATTGAATCCAGGGAAAATCACGCCAAGTCTGGCTGAGGTCGCCTTGGTAATGCGCGTGTAGGGCTGGGCTGTCAAGACGCCTTGGTGAGCCACCCCTACCCCCCGCGCTGACATTTAAACCCCAACCCCCTGCCCCTACCACCGGGCTCCCCTTCCACCTTGTCTGTCTTCTACGTGATCCACGGGCATGAGATAAAACCTGCCCAACATAACTTCCACGTCATTGGGGAGGAGGGGTGAAAAGAAGGCAGCAAGGTGGGCGATTGCGGTGAGTGTTGGGGAGGGCTGAAGGGTTGGGGGGGGGGGGGGTGGCATCCCTGACAGTCAAACATGCACCAAAAATCTGGGCCGAAAACACATGTACCCCGAGATTTAATGACAACCCGTGGTGCCAAAGTAAAACTCCTGAAAAATGTCTGGGGCACATGCGACGGCGGCCGGCAGTCATAACCAGCCAGAGGTAAAAACACGGGCTGAGCGGCGAGGGAGACATGTGTGGCGGGAGTCTGTGGCGGCAGTAGCAGCAGGCAGGGGGCCTTCCGGTCCCAGTAGCAGCTCGGGGTGGAACAGCCAACGGTTGAACAACCGACTGCGGAATAGCCGACGGTGGAACAGCCGACGGTGGAATAGCCGACGGCGGAATAGCCCGCATCGTAAACGCTGCCGGTGACAGGCAACGAGTATGAACTGCTTCGCTCTACTTCAGTTTATTGCCAAATTTCCCGCGGACCTGGCAAGGCAGGGGTGAATGATTAAATACAATTTATTTACTTTTTTTTTTTTTTTTTTAGGGGGGTGAGGGGGTGGGGGGGGTGGTCTAACCGGGTTAGACCCCAAGGCGAAGTAAAGAACGTACATGACGGTCAGGTTGACCAGTAAGCCACAGAATATGGTCCCGTGGGGACGCAACATGCAACAACCCGACCGATCGACGAAACAAAACAAAAAAATTAAAAGGTCACTGAACTTTTCCGCCTAAGCTTGGCACAAGAAGCTCACACAATCCACATGTCACTCATGTCCAGCATATCACAACACGCGGTGTGTGGCCACGTGATCAGACCGTCACGTGATTTGGTCATGACACGTTGACAGGACGCGGGAGTTCCTACACGGCAGTCGGCTGTCCCGAGATATCCGTGAGATGTGCAGCGAGAGGAGAACGAGATTCCCAGCAGACGAGAGGCAGGAGGTCGGCATACGGAAGTCGGCCTAAAAGCCGGAGGCGGGAAAGCGACGCCCAGGGGGGGCGGGGGGCGGGCGGTAGCAGGGGGGGGGGGCGAATATATAGCGTCGCGTGTTAGAAGAGATTCGTCCTTGGGTGGGGGGCTTTCTCCTTGGGAGTTGGCATGGCGGGGGGAGGCAGAGGGACAGAGAGAGGGAGAGAGAGGGCGCGGTGAGGGGGCAGGGGCTGCCAAACATCAGACCCACACGCCACCAATGTTATCACCTCTAATGGCTGTGGCCCATAGATGGGTAAAATTGGATGGCACCCTGCGGTAATCTTGTTCTCCTCTACCAGCCATGAACAAGTATCCCTTTGTGCCACGTGGCCACAGAAGGAGGTAGCGGCGGTGGTGTAGTGGCGGGAGGGGTGAGGGGGGGGGCGAGGGAGGAGAGAGGGGCATTGAGGAGGCAGGGGCGGTTACCGCTCTAAAAGCTGATAGTGTTGTATCTTTATGCCACGACCTTGACTTAGCCACCGAGAGGGGGATTGGGGAGAGTGGATGAGGGGGGGGGGAGGGGGGCAGGAGAGGGTGCCAATGTTACTTTGGCTGATAATTTAATCCAATCTACCCCGTGATTAAGCCGCCGCATGCAGTATTAGTTCAGGAGTGGTTACCTTGAGCCGAATTTATGCCGCGCCTACGCCCCACGGCTTCCATCCACAACAAACACGTGACCAGCCATCGCGTGTGGAGACGCAGGAATTAGCCGCCGTCTTGCCTTGTATATCGCAGTTTTCCGGCTTCCAAATTGTATTAGCACCTGAGATGAAACACTGACCGCTAGATCATTAGTCCCATGGCAGAGGCAATTAGCAAAGTCTGAGATAAATCTACCCGCCCCTCCCATGGAAAAAACACCACACGCTGGACTGTAGGTGACAGATGTAGCGCGCCGCTTGTGGTCACGTGTTACAGGCAATGCAGCGCCTAGCGACAGCGACAGGGAGGGCCAGGATACCGGGATCAGGGCGAGAAGAACACAACAGAGGGGACCTCAACGCGCCCATCATTCCCAGCCTATCTGTTTGATGAACTGATCAAATATCATTACTGTCGTTTGCTATCGGCAAGATCATTGTCAAGGCCACCATTTCGTGGGATAATGCGGAGTCATGGCGACACGTTACCTCGCATGATGATCGGGACATGTTCACCACCTCTGTCAGGAGAAAAAGAAGAGTCCCAGCTCGTAGGTGTCTCGGCGGCCCAATCACTGATTAAAAGCGATAAATTAGTGCGGGTGACTGAGTGGGGACGACCATCTTCTGTCCCGCTAGGCCGCCTGGGAAGGGAGCCGCGGCGAATTAATATGCTCCCTCATACCAAGAACAATACCCTCGTGGCCTCGGCCCCAGGTGGGGGTGGGGTGGGGCGCGGGGTGGGGGGGGGGAGATGGAGCGAAGACCGGAGCGAAGGGGGGGGGGGGGTGGCGGTTGGGGGACAGGGGGATGGAGATAAGATGGAGAGCGGCGGGGTCGGGTGGCTGCACATATCTGTCGTTCCATGACAACGGTTTCCCACCATTTGCCACTGAGACGTGTTGTACGTGTTGTTTCCCATCACCTCGCCGTCACCGACCCACACCCGGACGCCAAAGACTCCGCCGCACATGCCAAGCCAGCCCCAAAAAAAATGCATTCCTCATGAAGGCAAGGAAATATACTGTATTTTTATATAGCAATATGCATAGATAATCTGCGAGATCCGCTCTCCCATCGCAAGTCACACCTGCCACACAACCCTAGCGTTCTTCCTCATCCTCGGCTACCATTACCACCGTCTACGCCCCCACACCCCCATCCCACCCATTCTATTCTCCTTTCTTATCTGTATTCACTCATCATCTCCTCCGTCTCCCCTCCCCGGCGATACACTCAGCCGCTACCGCCGTCCCATCCTCCACTCCCTACCTATTCCCCATCCCCCAGGAAACCCATACCGGGAGGTATAGAACCAATCAACAGGCACAAAAAACCGCATCGGGCTTCCTCACAATTTGATTTCCTCACCAAGGAGCTATAATTGTATTGGCGCCAGAAGAAAGACGACAGCCATCTTTGAAAGCCGTCTCCACGGCGCTACCGCTATCCTCCCGGAACCAACAGCCGGATATGTCATCCTCTCCTCCCCTCCCCTCCCGTCCTCTACAGAATACCCATCCCATCCAGCCTGCTCCTCATCACGACTTATACTCGGGCAAGGAAAGCGTTCAAGCCAAGGATCCCATCCGTATTTCCATCCCCAACTGGAAATATTTCCCAGTATCATTTGATAATTGCAGCACCTCTCTCAGACAATGGCTTACCTCCTTCCCTTCCCTCTTCTAAGGGAATACTCCCATCCCTTGGTCCCCTTCCCCTCCCCCCCTCCCCTCCCCTCCCCTCCCATCCTCTCTCCCCCATCGCCCGCTCCCGCCACTGACCGGATTAGCTGAGGGAGATAACCAGACCGCCTCTCTTCCCTGTGCAGCACGCCTCACGGGGAGATACGGCAGCCAGCTATAATCCCCTTTACCCGCGAGTTTCCATAACATTATGTCAAACCGGCGACAAGTTAGAGTCGATAAAGCAGTCCGTGCAAAGTCCGCAAACATCTCAGAGGAAGAACCTGTCAGCCAACTGAGGCGACAGAAGAGCAAGATAAATCACCAACAGGGAGTCCTCAATGGTATGTTGTCCTTCTGGTCGGAGGACCGCTAAGCGAGCACGGAGATATCGTTGTTTATCCCCTGGTTTTAAGAAATAAATGAAATAACTTGTGCCGCATCATAGTCAGAGGACGGGCAAATTGGAGAACATTTTGTCTCAACATATTTTTAAATCGATTGCGAGATGAAGATATGTTTCCGTTAAATTTCCTGATCGGCACTGAGGCACTGAAGAGACCATCGTTGTGACGGCACTTGTCAAGAAAAAGATCGTTCTGTGACGGCACTTGTCAAGGAAAAGATCGTTCTGTGATGGCACTTGTTAAGGAAAAGATCGTTCTGTGACGGCACTTGTCAAAGAAAAGATCGTTCTGTGACGGGACTTGTTAAGGGAAAGATCGTTCTGTGACGGCACTTGTCAAGGAAAAGATCGTTCTGTGATGGCACTTGTTGAGGAAATGATCTTTCTGTGACGGCACTTGTTAAGGGAAAGATCTTTCTGTGACGGCACTTGTTAAGGAAAAGATCTTTTTGTGACGGCACTTGTTAAGGGAAAGATCGTTCTGTGATGGCACTTGTTAAGGAAAAGATCGTTCTGTGACGGCACTTGTTAAGGAAAAGATCGTTCTGTGACGGAACTTGTCAAGGAAAAGATCGTTCAGTGATGGCACTTGTTGAGGAAATGATCTTTCTGTGACGGCACTTGTTAAGGGAAAGATCTTTCTGTGACGGCACTTGTTAAGGAAAAGATCTTTTTGTGACGGCACTTGTTAAGGAAAAGATCGTTCTGTGACGGCACTTGTCAAAGAAAAGATCGTTCTGTGACGGGACTTGTTAAGGGAAAGATCGTTCTGTGATGGCACTTGTTAAAGACAAGATCGTTCTGTGACGGCACTTGTTAAGGAAAAGATCGTTCTGTGACGGCACTTGTCAAGGAAAAGATCGTTCTGTGATGGCACTTGTTAAGGAAAAGATCGTTCTGTGACGGCACTTGTCAAAGAAAAGATCGTTCTGTGACGGGACTTGTTAAGGGAAAGATCGTTCTGTGATGGCACTTGTTAAGGAAAAGATCGTTCTGTGACGGCACTTGTTAATGGAAAGATCGTTCTGTGACGGCACTTGTTAAGGAAAAGATCGTTCTGTGACGGCACTTGTTAAGGAAAAGATCGTTCAGTGATGGCACTTGTTGAGGAAATGATCTTTTTGTGACGGCACTTGTTAATGGAAAGATCGTTCTGTGACGGCACTTGTTAAGGAAAAGATCGTTCTGTGATGGTACTTGTTAAGGGAAAGATCGTTCTGTGACGGCACTTGTTAAGGAAAAGATCGTTCTGTGACGGCACTTGTTAAGGAAAAGATCGTTCTGTGACGGCACTTGTTAAGGAAAAGATCGTTCTGTGACGGCACTTGTTAAGGAAAAGATCGTTCTGTGATGGTACTTGTTAAGGGAAAGATCGTTCTGTGATGGTACTTGTTAAGGGAAAGATCGTTCTGTGACGGCACTTGTTAAGGGAAAGATCGTTCTGTGACGGCACTTGTTAAGGAAAAGATCGTTCTGTGACGGCACTTGTCTAGGCTTACATGGTCTTTGACAAAAGAACACTCTCGACGGAGGACACGTCACAAGATCACGAATACTTCACAAGGTCACAAACCGCGTACAAACACATCCATCGATTTGTAAACGGGTTTGTCGTTCCCCAGTTCTCGCCCAACTCTCGCTGGACATCTCGTCGGGGATCGAAATGAAGAATGGCGTGGAACGATCTCTGGTCGACGTCCAAGAGAGCAAGGAGGGTGGGGGAGGGGCGAGGTGAAGGGGGGGGGAGGTTGGGGGGGGGGGGGCAGGGGGAGGGCGGAGGAGGGCGAGAGGTGGCCCACTAGTCAGGGTGCGGCCGTCACCAAGCAGCGGGCGTCGGAGCCCTAACGTAGGGCGTGGTAAAGTGACAGCGGGTGGGAGAAGAGGGAAGGGGGAAGGGGGAGAGGGGTTGGGGCTAGTGGCGGGTTTTCCCCCAGTGTGATGCTTACAAGACAGGAGATAATCGTTGAATAAAAACCGGTTTGAAGAGAGCTGCTGCAAAACGGCTGACTATTTGATGCAGAGTGGCAGATCCATCCCATTGAGGGACAGAGTGGGTGGGGTGGTCTGGGGGTGGGACAGGTGGGGAGGGGGGGGAGGGGTCAACCAAGGCGAGGGAGCACGGCAGTGGGGGGGTGGGGGGTAGGTCAGTTTACGATGCATGCATAGATTGGGTACAGACTGGACCGAGTGGTTACATGCCTTGGGTGGGTACAATCCAGGCATCGGTGCAGGCCGGAAGTGGGTACAGGCCGGAAGTGGGTACGGGTCGGGGCTGGGTACAGGTCGGGGGTGGGCACAGGTCGGGGGTGGGTACAGGCCGGGGGTTGGGTACAGGCTGGTGTGGTTGCTGGAGGAGAGTTGTTTACCATTTAGGTTCTTCCTGGCGGAGGGATGAAGACAACTCTTTCTTACTAGGCAGGCAGCGGGCTAGAGTTTCCCGCCGTCGCCACCCAAACATCCACGACCAAACCATCTTCGCTAGATGTAAAATGTGATCCAATCCAATCCAACGATCCCTGCTTTACCCCAAACCTGCCCCAAACCCGGCTACCCCATCCTCCCTGTCCCACGGGAAGCGTTAAAGCGAACTCCCCCGTCACACCGGCTGCAATAGTGTACACAGGGGATGACCGCAGCCGGCAGAGCTGGAGGTCCAAGGTATGACCCTCAGGAAGGCGTCCATCGACAACACTAGCTCCACATGGCACTGGCAGGGGCATGACGTATGGCCGATGACATCACAAGTGACGTCACAGGGACGCCTGGGGAGCCCCTGAGCTTATCTCTAAATATATTTCACTCAGTTTTGAATCTAGTCCAATAAAATCATCCCCTAGCGGACTGTTTGCCTATCAGGGTCTCCCCCAAAATAGGTATCTCAGGCCGTATCGGGTGGGCACATACACCCCTCACCCCCCAATCTCCCAGAGGTCCCAGTCACGCTATCGCACGGTGAAGAACAGGCGATACTCCATCAAGTCAGTTTTACACTCCGGGACACGATGCGGAATCCCCAACTAACGGAGCCGGCCGGATTCTTCACCAACAAGTCTCCGACACACTCGCTACCTGCCCCTCACAATAGGCCTCGGGACCACACACGCAGGCGATTTCATCGGGAAATATTGCCATCGGGGGGCCCGGTTGCCGCTGATGTAATGTGCTGACCGGGCTATCAATACCCAGCTCGGCATGGCTTGTGGACATCCCCCTGGAATATGTTATATATTGAGCATATTGAGGCGGGGGAGTTCTATCAAGCTGGTCCCAAAGGCAGTATGGCGTTGGTATTCAAGGTACAGGGCAGGACTCTACTTTGATGTGGAACTTATGGAAATATACGGGGACATCCAAGAAGAATTAATAATAAGTTCAGCTATGTTAATGTAATACTGTGGCACCAATATGGCGGTGACACTGTTAGCTGCTGGTCTCCACTCAGACTCTGTGTCCCACGAGAGACAAGTTTGGGGGTCCACCGGCGCTCGACCCCACCTTCCCACATGGGAAACATTAGGACCCCCCATTATTTACCACAAAAATGATGGAACAGGAACATCGAACCCCACACTCCCACACGCATAGCGCCCCCCCCCCCCCACCCACACACACACAAGCCAGGGTACCCACCACCCACCCACAGGTCAGGATACCCACCACCCACCCACAGGTCAGGATACCCACCACCCACCCACAGGTCAGGATACCCACCACCCACCCACAGGTCAGGATAGCCACCACCCACACACAAGCCAGATTACCGACCACCCACCCACAGACCAGATACCCCCCCCCCTGCCACACACAGGCCAGGTTACCCACCCCCCGCCCCACACAGGCCAGATTACCCCCCCCCCAACACACACCCCACGCCTCTAAGCCGGATCTGTCGGCGACGTGAAGCCCCCTCACTCAGGAAAGCTCTCCGCTCCCACGGCACACCCAATCCAGATCCCTGGCCCTGACCTCCGCCGGCTCCGGACAAGGCATCCCGATCCCACGTACGTGTCTCCTCCACCCAGGGAGGACTAACCCGTCGTCTGGCTGAGACAGATAAGGGACAGAGCTACAGGGGGGGGGCAGAGCCAGAGGGGGGGGGGCAGAGCTAGAACTGGGGGGGGGGGAGGGCGGGGCATGACACAGAGGGAGGGGGGGGGGGAGAGGGGGGGGCAGGACACAGAGGGAGGGAGGAGAGAGTGGGTGGGCAAGACACAGAGGGGGGGAGGAGGGGGTCGGTGGGCAGGACAGAGGGATGGGTGGATTGGGATAGAGGGAGGCAGAGGGATGTAACGGGGAGGGGGGGGGGTATGGGGGGGGGACACAGATGGGTATAAGAGGGGCAATGGGTGAGGAGGGGGAACCACGAAATCTCTACCCTCTTCCGTTTAGCCGCTTACTATTCCCATGGGACGTCATGCCGTCATGTTTCACACCAAAGATGGCGGTATTTATTCTCTGGTCGCGTTCCTCGCTGACGCTGAGATGGACAACGAGACAGATATATGGAGGATCAGCCCCGGTTTGCCCACCACCACCACCACCACCACCACCACCACCACCACCACCAGCACCGCTCCACGGTGGTAGACTGCCGTATATTGTACTCCGTTAGTATTGCTTATTGCTGACACCGAGAAGAACTCGAAACAATGGTTTAGAGCAACATCGGACGTACTATGCCGGGCTACTGGCTTGAAAGATAAGCAGTGCGACATCACAACAGTCACATGGCAAACAGCGGAATAATGTTAAACCCCGCTCCTCACAACTGATTGTTTATTGCCCATTATGTCGTTACGCCTGGGATCCGTCGCTAAGCTGCCACCAGCTGGGGGTCAGGGGTCCCGAGACAACAGTTGCCCAAGCGCAATCTCGGTCATTATTTCCATATTTTATGTACGATATATAGCTCGACGGGTCCCACCACCCCATACACGCCCCCCCCCCCCCCACCCCCGGGCGATCCGTCACCCGGGGGGTTGCAATAAACATCCCGACACCCAATCATGGCCGGCGTTGGCATGGCGGCCACGTGCCCGAGGAATAACAAAGACCATACCCCAGGTGACTTCCCGTCATGCCTCGCGAGCAGCAATCCTTGTCTCTCACCGCCTCCTCCCTCACCCCCCCCCCCCCGCCCCGGGCCATCAATCCGGCCAATGTAACCATGCGATTCCGCGGTCACAGACAGGATTAGTTTCATTTGCAGCGATACAAAGCAAATGGCAGACCCAGAGGAGCAAACAGGGAGAACCATGAGCTAATGTTATGTGTGCGTAGGGAGGTCTCCAGTGTGTGTGTGTGTTGGGATAGGGGTGGGAGTGGGGAGGGGGTGGGGTGGGGGGGGGGGGTGATGCCAAAATGGTAGGCACAGAGCGGGTCGGTGAATAGTAAAAGCACGACGTCATTACATTCGGAGCCAGAGTCCTAGAGGCTGCTTCACTTTGATCAGGACACTTACCGCTGTCCCCATAACAACGCGAGCCGTCACACCCTAGCGGGCGCCGCGCCCTGCCACCCACAGCCTCACAGCCACCCGCAGCCCCCTCCCCCCACAGCCACCCGCAACCACCCACAGATCAATCGGGTCCCCCGGGTGGGGCAGCCATTGATGGCCTGATCGGCTTACCACTAACGGGCCATGTTGTTGGGCACCAACCCACCCTGTTAGCAGGGTAAAAATCGGGTGCGGCGAGGGGAGGGGAGGGCAGGGGAAGGGAGGGGAGGGAGGGAGAGGGGAGGGGGGTGCACTGACCACAGGTAATCCCCTTGTAGCGCCCGACATATTCCCACTCCACCCGGGCTGTCATGCCAATCTCCCACATCGATTGTTGATCAGGGCGCGCCTTTGCGGCTGTTATGTATGCCGCGCCACCTGGCGAGACGCCAGAGCGATCACAGCGAGTGCCGAACAGGACGCTAGCGAGGCCATTTTGGGTGGTGAAAGGGGTGCGGTGAGGGGGGTAGGGATGGGGGCCGTTCACTCTAGCTTTGTAACAACTAAAGGGGATTTAGGTCTGCCCGATATCTCTACGACACCCCAGTGAGGGCTCGTGCCATAAGGAGACACTAAACAGCAACAAAAACGGTCAAAATACTCCTCTCGGGACCCAACAAATTGGTGATTTGCCATAGCATAACTGATATTGGACGGCGCGGTTCAGAGTGAATAAACCTCCGGGTCAAGTAGCGCTTACTGTATTCAGCTTTCAATGTGCAAGTCCCGATTTGGTTTTATTTTATACCAGAATGATTGTAGTTTTCTTTATAGGCTTCCCCGCCTGGCTTACAATGATGCAATAGAATAGCCTAAAAGACCAAGCCTGTCTAATGGGAAACAAGATGAGGCTTAGCTGAGCTAGTATCCACTCTCTACTGCAGAGGCTTCCATCGCGGAGCGGCTTGAGGCTTGGGCAGGAATCTATTGTCTAGCGTTCCAGAAAATAAAAAGGTGTGCAAAAATCGGCTACCAATTCTTCTGCAGCCTATTTACCGAAGGAATGAAGCGGTCTGACGGATGCGACGGGATGACAGAGAGAGAGAGAGAGACAGAGAGAGAGAGGGTGGGGGGGGGGGGGGGGGGCAAGAGGGTAATGATCTCAGGAATAAGAGCTCGGACAACTTCCAAGAATTATCGTGGCGTGTAACAAGAAGAAGCAAGAAGGGAAAACGCATAATCGAGTTTGTCTGGAGGCCCCGTCAGTCACCAGACAATGATGATGCATCGCAAATAGCATCGTTACATTTGCTGTTTCACTTAATACGAAACCAACAATAGAGGTGAAGAACCCAAACTTTGGTGTGTTTTTAAACAATCATTCAGAAAGAAAAGTTTTAGACCGAAGACGCCAGCCCGGGACGTGGAGGGTGGTGACTTACAAAGGATGCGCTCTAGATAGGCAGTCGGATCAATATCCCGATACGCCAGACAGGGAGTGGCGACCAATTGTCGGGGAGAGGGGCGGAGGGGGGCGGAGGGGGGCACAGCCCGAAAAACAAGAAACAAAAAAGCACGGCGCCGCCGAGAAACACACTCCGCGTCCCCTAAATTAAATTTTCGGGACCGAAAAATTCATCGGTGGGAAAATCGAAAGGGAATTTGGTAAGTGAAAGATTGCTAAGGCATGAGGAACAACATGCAGGGAGTGGCAAATAGTTTTTACATCAGATAGAGGGGACATTTTATAAGGAGAATGACTTCCCCGCATGCCTGACTTTCTCGGGATTTGACGATGTTAGAAGGGGTCAAATAGGGGACGTTTTCCACGAGAGGATGCTATAGCAAAAGGGCATGTCACACTTATTACAGGGGACGTTATTCCCGCGAAAGGGCATGCCAACACGAGGAAAACATCTCAGTAGCGGACGATATCAGTCAGCGGGGAACACTTCCGGGAAAATTGAGGCCGCGAACGGCGAATTGAAATCTTCCGCCCATCGAACAGCAATAAGAACGCTGCCTGAAATGGATACAGACCGGAAATGGCCACGAACCGGAAGTGTCGCTTGACAGGAATTACCGGACTCGCCAGATGACTTAGGACACTTAGTGAGGACACACACACAGACAGACAGACAGACAGACAGCCTACGGGGATGGGCGCGGCACTGCCAGGATGTAACCCTTGGAGGGTCACCCTTGCCCGGCAGGCCGCGAAACCTAACATCAATGCAACCGAAATAGTTAAATATTGTTATATCTCCGTCTTAATAGAAAATGAAACTTTTATCACATTCGAGGTTAAATGCATAAAGGTGGCCTGAACACCATTGGAGCTATTTGTGGCACTTAATGTTTGTCACAGCTTCACAATCTTGTCTTATCCTTCAAGCGGAAATTGGGCATTTCATCATGTAGGCTCTGTGCCTTATCTGAAGGCCGGAGCTGCTTCCAGAGCCGGCCAGCCTGTTAACCCCGAGCGTGTGGCGGCGCATAAACAATGTCGTAGTTTAGGGTTAGGGTTAGGGTTAGGGCCATAAATATGTTACAAAGCCATGGTAATGATCTGGAACAAGACCCTTACAGACAGCATCTTTCATTAAGTGAGGTTATTGGTGTGTTGGGCAGGGGGGGGGGGGGCACTATTAAACAATCTGGTGGAGTGATTCCCTGGGAGCCCCGTGACGCATGACGGAGCGGACATTTGCGATGAACAAGATCGAACTTATACTGTAAACCTCGCGACTGGGGGTGGGGGTTGGATGTGAAGAAGAAAAGGGGGGTCTCTACCGCGGAACCCGGTATTAAGCCTCCCTCCGGTGTGTTGGCTGGGTGATGAGGGGGTCACGGGCCTAAGGGGAGAATCTAGGGTCTGGCATAGCTAACTCTCCCCAGCGCTGACCACCAGACCACGCGGGAGCCGCCTTAACGCTGACCACCAGGCCACGCGGTGCCGCCTTAACGCTGACCACCAGGCCACGCGGGTGCCGCCTTAACGCTGACCACCAGGCCACGCGGGTGCCGCCTTAATGCTGACCACCAGGCCGCGCGGGTGCCGCCTTAACGCTGACCACCAGGCCGCACGGGTGCCGCCTTAACGCTGACCACCAGGCCGCGCGGGTGCCGCCTGAACGCTGACCACCAGGCCACGCGGGTGCCGCCTTAACGCTGACCATCAGGCCGCGCGGGTGCCGCCTTAACGCTGACCACCAGGCCGCACGGGTGCCGCCTTAACGCTGACCACCATGCCACGCGGGTGCCGCCTTAACGCTTAACGTCTTAGCACCGTCCGACGTCCCGAGTTTTTCCAGCGGCTCGGTGAGTGATGGCGGAGGAATACTAACGGCCATCTTACATTCATGGCACACACCCAGTGCCCTGTCACCACCCACCCCACGTTTTAGGACGCGCATTCAAACCAGACCCCGCGATTTCTCGGAGACAGCTGCACCCCAACGCCTCCTCATGTTAAAAACATTCACACGGGAAGTTTTTTGTCTAGTGTGTGCGTGTCGCCAAGTCAACGCGCAGCTGCAACAACCCAGAGGAAAGCGGCGGCGTGGCTGGCCTGCAGATGGCGTGCCTGGGTGTAGGGCATAGAGAGCGGGGGGGGTGATACAGGCAGGGTTGGCCACCGAACCGACAGGGCAAGTATCGATTACCATCAGCTCAGTTCTGATGAGGGTATCTCGTGGTTGGAACCATCAATGCTGCATGTTATTTCGGCCACTCCCTAGTAATGCCGTTGGGTGGCTGGGGGGGGGGGGGCGGAGATCAGGGCGGTCGGATCAGGGGGGTCGGAGCAGGGGGTAGTTGAGGGACGTGTGAGGGTAATATAAGGCGAGAGGGGAGGGGTTGTTCCGAGCGGAGACTAGGGGGGCGCAGGCAGGAGGTACAGGAGGTGCGTGTGGGGGGTGGGGTGGAGGGGGGAGATAACATAAGTCAGATACGTAGAAGTATAGGGGACACCGTTATGGGTAAAGCAGATTGTGGACAGTGTAGGCCCGGTTTTGCCCTCAATGTCTGTCTGTCTGTCTGGCTTTCAATTCCATGAAGAAGGAAACGAGATTGTTTTTATCCTGCACATAACAGAAATAGCTTATCTCACGGGTTGAGAGCGCATCCTCGCCCCCTAGCGGGCACGATGGCTGGTCCAGGATTTAAAAGGTGGAGATGCAAAGGCGAGAATATCCCGGACATGTGACGTGATGGCGTCACCATGGGATAGAGCCCCGTGACTCGGGATGGGAAGTCTGTAACCGACCAGATAGTTTGGTGCGCTATTGGAGATCTACCGGCAAATATACCTGACGGTGCAGTTATGTCCTGACACTCACTACGACTTTTCCGCGGCTGATCAAGACAGATTAACCACATACTCACCCAAGCATCCACATCTCATCCCCTGTCCCAATTCATCCCTATATCCATCTAGTTTACACACATAATCACATATATTTTTCAGCCGCCACGAATATATCAACCACGGCGAACATTTAGAGGCGAACATCATGTATGTCTATGGTATGTGTACTGTATCAACCACAGCCTGCCTTATTCTCAATGCCTATCTCACCCCACCTCCTACGCCCCCCCCCCCACTCCCCCACACCGTCAATCCCTGTCAGTAAAGCATCTAATAAACCCCGGTTACCCCGCGGCGCCCCGTTGGCAAAGCTAATAAACGTCTTTCCGCGTTAGCGTGGCTTCTATAACACGAACTGCCGGACACCCCTAAAACGCAACCAATTTATGGCGGCAGTAACAGGCTCGTCACTTTACGCCGCAGTCAAAATCCGCAGGAAACTGCAATGGAAATAAGCACAGCTTCTAATACTGCAGTTTTTCGTGTGTGTTGCAACTCCAATGCCATAAAGCTTCATAATGTGCCCCGAGGATGGCTCCGGGGAGCACTCTTAAAGAGAGAAAACGCGCCCTGAGCACCGGTAATAGCTGATTCTTTCAGCTTTTAGGAGCCCCCGCCGTATCAGCCGGCGTGATATCACAACCCGAGATAGATCAACATAGACCTGTCACAGCAAAGCCGCCGGAAAAAAATGTACATTTATTTCTGCCCTCGCGCGGAGGCTAAATATAGACGCCATGTTTGTCGCAGTAAATGTAAACAACTGCAGTGATCATGATGCAGACGACATTTCTTGCCTGGCGCGTGGCTTGATTAAAGCTTTCAGGACTGACGCGTTGGGCCATTCCCAATCCGTCCACAGGGTGTTACCACAGAACCAGACATTCTCCATATTAAAATATATAAATATAACATGACGCCAACCAATGGGACGACGAATGACAATTATTAGAAAACGACCATGTTCTAAGTCTGACAGCACAATGGACTGCATGTCGCCGAGGTAACCCCCCACTCTTAGAGAAGAAGGACATGGGATCTTTATTCCGCGACCACACAGACATGACCACAGCGGGGGTCGAACTACTGATCCAAGTGCCGTTAGGATCTCAGGTGGCCAGAGCGCTCTACAAACTTACCCGGTGAGCCATCATTCAAACTGGATAAAAGCGGATTTGTCAACTGGTTGCTGCGATAATACAACACGTGTCCCGGACACCGACGATAAAGGAGCGACAAGGGACCCCCACCCCCCACCCCCTCACTCCTGGTCCTGTTTGACCTTATCTAGGGTGCAGCCCCACCCCCCCCCCCATGAACCATATCACACAGCCCCATATCACCCCCCCCCCCCACCGCCGCCCTCCACGGAGACCCATTAGCGAAACGGCAACTAAACGAACGGCAAAAAGTTGAAGGAAAATAAATAAAGCCCGCTGTTCGCAGAAGGTTTTCGGGATTATACGTGCCTTAAGTAGGGGCAGGTTTACCGTGCCGACTGCCGAGCTAAATGTCACCACGCTCGGCGAAAGCGGAGAGAGAACAAGTACTGCCAGGGGGCGCCACCTGTAAATACGTCACGTGCTTCAACGGGCAAAGAGACAATATCTAAGACGACGACGAGCGCCCAGAGCTGTGATAAGGAAAACTGGCATCAGGTTTTATTTCCTGTCTTGGGAGTGTCACGAGGAGTGTTTGTAATTATTCCACGCTGATATAATATTAATACTGAGGATAACGATTTTAGGCTGGCACACGTTCCGTCAGAGAGGACCCATGTTATCGCGCATGTATCACACATACCATGATGGAAACCACATACTGGCGAACGCATGATGGCAAAACTAATAATAGAATATCCAACAGGATGGCACACAATACCATACAACGTATGGTCCAATAGGCGACCTGGACACAAACCTGTAAAGCATTGAAAACATGGCAAAAAGCCCCATACGACTGGGATCACTGTGTTGGCAAACAAACCATACCTCGATTAGTTTCCCCTGCAGCCGGCCGCATGTCGACGTAGTCATTATGACTCACATAAAAATAACATCAAATATTCACAGGCGCAAGTCAGGCAAAGGTACAGTATGTCACTATTTAACGACAGCTGGGGACAGAAGATGAGTGTTCCGTCCTGAGGGTTTGAGAGATTCAACATGTTCAAGGGGGAGGGGGGGGGGGTACAGTGTCACATAAAGGTTGGTGACGGACAAGTGTATCAATAAATGAAAGGCGCAAAGGGCCAGTAAACCATAGTAACAGAGGTAAAGTTAACTGTTTTTCAAGTGAAAGTCAATAACTGACAGGCAAAAAACAGGGCACGTAAATCGAGGATACATGTGACAGAGATAGAGCCAACGGTCTTTCAAGGGAAAGTGATTTTTTATTCAACTGAGTAAACATTGCAAAATTTCTTTCCAATAAAATCAGTCAAAAATGATACGGGGTTACTGCATACAAATACTGAATTGCTCATAGTTTTCACAAAGAGGTTTCAATGTATACCTTTTCGTTCTTCTCATTTTCAAATGCCAAAGGCTTTACAATTTAAAAGCTACCCCTTTCCGTCATACCAAAGGATCACTAGGTCTAAGTTTCGCATGAAAAGTATTAAAACTTTTTGTCTGTACTAGTTCTCAGTTTCGCATGCAAAGTATTAACACTTTTCGTCTTGACTCGTTCTCAGTTTCGCATGATTAAAATCACTTTCCCTTGAGTGTCCCCCGTGCCGTTGGGACAGCACCAACCAATAGATATCGCGAGCATTATGTTGTATAGAAAGCGAGTCCCACCTCGTCGGTGTCGAAGACGTGGCAGCAGATCTTGGTCTGCCGCTTGTGTCTCCGCGAGCCGTCGGCCATGGGGCTGGTGACGGGGCCGCGCCGGGCCATGACTACCAACACGTCACCGATGTCAGCGATATAGGAGATGGTACGAAGGGCATGGTCCATCATGATCTCCTGGGGGGGGGGGGGGGTGTTGCAAGGAAAAACAAGTGTTATTATTACAGATTGATATACATCATTAAATAGATCTATAGCATGATATACGAGTTGAGGAGCACTTGGTATCAATGATATACATGTACAGTTTAACACATGAGGTAGAAGTAGAACCTGGATACTGACTTCCATTATTTTTACATCTTAAACATAAATATATACATACATATTTTGTATGCAATCATAAAAACACGAGATGCAACCACAGTGGGGAAGCACCAGTAAGGACAAGTCGGATCTGCCATGGCAGTTAGGCTATCTAGCATCAGAGTAACTATCATGAAGCAACCATGTCAGGCCTTGGCAGAGAACAACGTGGGGGCGTTATGAAGTGCCACATGGCACACAATCTGGCCGTTTGTCTTTTGATGGTCGCCTGGATTGGTATTTGAGGTCGCCTTTGTGCAAACATAAGACTAAATGGAACCCTGGATAGTGAGATGAAAGGGTGAACTAGCCCCAGACACAGGTAGGTGTGAATTAATAATTCGTCCGTGACGCCTATGCAGTTTGGGATAGACCATATATGCAATGGCTCATTTTAAACAGTTGCTTTTATCTGTCGCGTGCACCAAAAATGGCCTAAAACACCAATCTATTTAATTCAGTCAAAACCGATTTAACGACAGAATATCCATTGCGGGTGAAGACAGATCCAGTAGTGAGGTAGCTCCTGTCTGGTGCATATTGCACACTATTTGGTAAGCCTCCCCCCGCCCCACCCCCCCCCCATCCGGAGACACGTTTTCGGGGACCTCACCCCACACCCCTTAGATTTAGACTTAGACCCCCCGCACATCCACACAGATACATCAAATTTTCAAGATCCTGGATCCGCCCTTGGTATGTAAGGATAGAGGGACACATCAGACTGACCTGGATCCGCCCTTGATATGTAAGGATAGAGGGACACATCAGACTGACCTGGATCCGCCCTTGGTATGTAAGGATAGAGGGACACATCAGACTGACCTGGATCCGCCCTTGGCATGTAAGGATAGAGGGACACATCAGACTGACCTGGATCCGCCCTTGGCATGTAAGGATAGAGGGACACATCAGACTGACCTGGATCCGCCCTTGGTAGGTATGGATAGAGGGATACATCACACTGACCTGGATCCGCCCTTGGTATGTATGGATAGAGGGACACATCAGACTGACCTGGATCCGCCCTTGGTAGGTATGGAGAGAGGGATACATCAGACTGACCTGGATCCGCCCTTGGTATGTAAGGATAGAGGGACACATCAGACTGACCTGGATCCGCCCTTGGTAGGTATGGATAGAGGGATACATCAGACTGACCTGGATCCGCCCTTGGTATGTATGGATAGAGGGATACATCAGACTGACCTGGATCCGCCCTTGGCATGTATGGATAGAGGGACACATCAGACTGACCTGGATCCGCCCTTGGTAGGTATGGATAGAGGGACACATCAGACTGACCTGGATCCGCCCTTGGTATGTAAGGATAGAGGGACACATCAGACTGACCTGGATCCGCCCTTGGTAGGTATGGATAGAGGGACACATCAGACTGACCTGGATCCGCCCTTGGCATGTAAGGATAGAGGGACACATCAGACTGACCTGGATCCGCCCTTGGCATGTATGGATAGAGGGATACATCAGACTGACCTGGATCCGCCCTTGGCATGTATGGATAGAGGGACACATCAGACTGACCTGGATCCGCCCTTGGTAGGTATGGATAGAGGGACCCATCAGACTGACCTGGATCCGCCCTTGGTATGTAAGGATAGAGGGACACATCAGACTGACCTGGATCTGCCCTTGGTAGGTATGGATAGAGGGACACATCAGACTGACCTGGATCCGCCCTTGGCATGTAAGGATAGAGGGACACATCAGACTGACCTGGATCCGCCCTTGGCATGTAAGGATAGAGGGACACATCAGACTGACCTGGATCCGCCCTTGGTAGGTATGGATAGAGGGACACATCAGACTGACCTGGATCCGCCCTTGGCATGTATGGATAGAGGGACACATCAGACTGACCTGGATCTGCCCTTGGTATGTAAGGATAGAGGGACACATCAGACTGACCTGGATCCGCCCTTGGTATGTATGGATAGAGGGATACATCAGACTGACCTGGATCCGCCCTTGGCATGTATGGATAGAGGGACACATCAGACTGACCTGGATCCGCCCTTGGTAGGTATGGATAGAGGGACACATCAGACTGACCTGGATCCGCCCTTGGCATGTATGGATAGAGGGATACATCAGACTGACCTGGATCCGCCCTTGGCATGTATGGATAGAGGGACACATCAGACTGACCTGGATCCGCCCTTGGCATGTAAGGATAGAGGGACACATCAGACTGACCTGGATCCGCCCTTGGCATGTATGGATAGAGGGATACATCAGGCTGACCTGGATCCGCCCTTGGCATGTATGGATAGAGGGACACATCAGACTGACCTGGATCCGCCCTTGGTAGGTATGGATAGAGGGACACATCAGACTGACCTGGATCCGCCCTTGGTATGTAAGGATAGAGGGACACATCAGACTGACCTGGATCCGCCCTTGGTAGGTATGGATAGAGGGACACATCAGACTGACCTGGATCCGCCCTTGGCATGTAAGGATAGAGGGACACATCAGACTGACCTGGAGATCCGTGTTGAGCACCATGATCTTTTCGATGGAGACGAAGAGGTCCACCTCAGTGCTCGGCTGATTCTCGCCCTCGGGCGCCTGGCAAACAAAACAACCAATATCAACATCATAGAAACCCGTCGTCAGCCAAACAAGTAAAACATACAGCGGAACCGTATCAGAAACCCCAAATAGCCCCAGAAAGAGACGACGAAATCATGTTGATGACATGACATGAAATGCAACTGTATAAACTTAAAGTAACGGTGCATTGGCCAGGGAGTAATAATGTATAAATCATTAAGGGGAACCACGACAAGGTGCACGATAGCTTTAACACAGACTCGATTTGTTAGGAAACACGTATCATATTGACTACATTACAGCAGGGTCAGGTAAAATCGACTTGTAATGTAGGGGAAGCCAAAAAAAACTTTCTTCTGTTTGCAATGAACTTATGACAACAACAACGTGCATGTCCTAGACACAACATATCCTAGCCTATGACATCAGAACTCATAGATAAATTTGGCAGGATACAACAACGAGCTTGCAAGGTGGGGAACACTTTTAGTGTACGTGAAATAGACGCCTGTTTCGTGTACTGCCGGTACTGCCTAAGGTTGGTAGGTTGCTTTAGCCAGGACGCCTGTTTCATGCACTGCCGGTACTGCCTAAGGTTGGTAGGTTGCTTTAGCCAGGACGCCTGTTTCGTGTACTGCCGGTACTGCCTAAGGTTGGTAGGTTGCTTTAGCCAGGACGCCTGTTTCGTGTACTGCCGGTACTGCCTAAGGTTGGTAGGTTGCTTTAGCCAGGACGCCTGTTTCGTGTACTGCCGGTACTGCCTAAGGTTGGTAGGTTGCTTTAGCCAGGACGCCTGTTTCATGCACTGCCGGTACTGCCTAAGGTTGGTAGGTTGCTTTAGCCAGGACGCCTGTTTCGTGTACTGCCGGTACTGCCTAAGGTTGGTAGGTTGCTTTAGCCAGGACGCCTGTTTCATGCACTGCCGGTACTGCCTAAGGTTGGTAGGTTGCTTTAGCCAGGACGCTTTAATCTCTTAGGTCACATTTGGACAACGAGAAGGATTAAGGATGAAAGACGCAATCCACCCAACTCTTTTTCGAAGAAAGACACGGAATCTTTATGCTGCACAAATATAAGACATTTGACCTACTGGACCACGGTGTAATATAGCTGAACGCAATTGACGAGAGCGGATTTCGCTATATACTGGGCCACGGTGTGACCACGGTAACGCATCAGTGTCCCGGGGAATGTAAAGGTGGGCGGGTGTGTTGCTATGCGACCTAACGCAAGTCGCAAGGCTGCAGCCAGCCAGCCGATACATAAAGCACCCGGCATTGACAGGACGTGACAGGGGACACGTAAGTCCCATTAAATCACCTTCAGTAGTGGCACGGAGGACAACGACTAGACTGGAGCCATCAGGGGCCCCAACGACTCACAGCAGTCCTCATGACTGCGACCCGGGACACAAGCAAAGTGCCCTTTTGCGTCTGATGGTTATCCCACCCCCCCCCCACATTGTCTTTACTCCTTTACTACAGATAAGACCGCCAGTCGCTAAAGATTAACGACGTGTTTGGGGCGGGCGGCATTTCATTATATCTCATTTAACAGTCGCAATGCAGGGGACATGGCTTTAATGGCAAACAAACGCGATCAAACATGGAATGCTGAATTACACTTCCAAATGCTGGTGCATTTAGGTGCCTACTACGTGTATTAGCGAACCGGTAAGTCGAGCTACCGAGAAATACAACCTACGTGGGAGACGCTAGGAGCCGTGTGTTATATGGACACCATGCAAGACATACGTACACGGGCTTACAAATAACAACGATCATGCTAAGTGCCACGTGATTAAAACCAACTGTAACAATACGCAATACAATATAGCAATCCACAAAATAGAGTTCATCGAAAGCCATTGCCTTACAATTTGTCAATAGTATGTTGTGGCTAATGGTGTTTACACATTACTTCAGGCAGTCAGCAGCACGCTGTACAGGCCACTAAGAACCAATTTATTTATCATGAGTTTAGAAACTTCGAATGCCCTAGGCAATGTACGAGTAAACCGGAAGTGGAGACACTTTCCAAGGAAGGAATTGATTCAGTAGTGTACTTAATGCGTGGTACACGTGGGTATCCGATCTTATAGAAGATCCGCAGACATACGAATATAAATCGCGCTCCGCCATGCGTACGGGATTTGGTAACTGAGTCTGAAGGCACGTGAGTCACATACACGTCTGCGTTAAACCGCGCGTGGCAGTGGGAATATGGCAGTGAAAGTAAAGGCGGATTTGAAAAAGAATTATTGCAATAAATTCACGTCACAGGAAATGTTACCCACAATACAACAGGCGTGCCGTGCATGGTGCCGTGTTATAGGAACACCAGTTAGTAGGGTGTGCTCGCAAACATGCGGTGCGCATACAGGAGGGAAAAAAACTTCATATATCTCTCACTATAACGGCGAGTGGACGGCATGAAGGGAAGCTGCTTTATTTCAATCGACATTTGTTTGAAAATGTAATGCAATAAAAAGGGAATGCGTGACCAGATGGACACACAACACACATTCATGCATTACTGTCATTCTCATATTAGGCTCTTGTGCATTCCATTTGAAGATTATTTAGGGCAAGGACCCTCTTCCCATCGAATAACAGATTTTCAAACTATACACATACGCAACTAAAAGTTTAATTTGGATAGTTCCAAATGTAAATGACTGGGGTATCCACAAACAGCTATGACTAGGAAAAGTAAACCAAAGGACAAACAAAATACAAAGAAAATAGTCTCAATGATGAGATATCAACAGTAATAAAACGATTCCTGTACCTGGTATTTAGTGCCAAAGTGCATTTTACCCAAGGTCTGTTCCAAAGGACGAAAGAAAATATGATTCAAATCACGGAACGCACAACAAAAGCCCAGGGAGCTACGAGAAACGAAGGCAAGGTATAGCCACCCTGTGAACTGATGGTAATATACAGGTGTTATACCATATGGAATCCGTTGTTATACCACAGTGGATACGCGCTTATACCACTGTGACAGTGACCACCTGGTTAACACATTGAATCCGATGTAATATCAAAGAGAATCCACAGTTTACATTTGTAACATGGCTGTTATACCAGTAACATGGCTGTTATACCAGTGATATGATTGTTATACAAGAGTGGCATGGCACTTATACCAGTCACATGGCTGTTATACCAGTGACATGGCTGTTATACCAGTAGAATGGTTGTTATACCAATACCATAGCTGTTATACCAGTAACATAGCTGTTATACCAGTAACATAGCTGTTATACCAGTAACATTGCTGCTATACAAGTAACATGGCTGTTATACCAGTAGCATGGTTGGTATACCAGTGACATGGCTGTTATACCAGTGCCATGGCTGTTATACCAGCGGGATGGCTGTTATACCAGCGAGATGGCTGTTATACCAGTGCCATGGCTGTTATACCAGTGACATGGCTGTTATACCAGCGGGATGGCTGTTATACCAGCGAGATGGCTGTTATACCAGTGCCATGGCTGTTATACCAGTGACATGGCTGTTATACCAGCGGGATGGCTGTTATACCAGCGAGATGGCTGTTATACCAGTGCCATGGCTGTTATACCAGTGACATGGCTGTTATACCAGCGGGATGGCTGTTATACCAGCAAGATGGCTGTTATACCAGTGCCATGGCTGTTATACCAGTGACATGGCTGTTATACCAGCGTGATGGCTGTTATACCAGTAATGTTGCTGCTATACCATTGTCACGCCTGTAGTCAGAGACATAGCATTCCCACTGATATGCCCTGTTATCCTTATGAAATGCGACGACTAAACAAGAAGCCACCTTTGATACAATAACCGAGCACCCCCAAAATACCACTGAGTAAAGCTTTTAAATAGAGTAGATTTTGGAAAGAAATTACATCCTTCCATCATCATAACCCCTGAATAAATAAAACTATAGATCAAACAATGGACTGATATATGACAACACATGATAAAATGCCAACGGAATGAGATACCACAACACATTATAAAATCCCATCTATCTACTGTTTTAATCCCTGAACTATACCGACACGATGGAAAAAAAGAAATCTTCCATAGCAATAAATAACACATTTAGAGGTATATAATGGCACACAAAGAAGAGATAGAAATCGCACAATACAAAAATAGTTCTGTTCACTGACAACTGACATTTTATCGTACATAGTTATCACATAATTAAGTCATGGGTCAAGTCCAATGTCACCACGCATGACGACGCCACTGATGCATCTCGCATAACCACGTGACTAGGCGCCCCAGCAGTCACCGAAATATCAACGATAGAGGAAGATACTGATATAGGAAGGTACTGACAGAGGAAGGTACTGATAGAGAATTGTACTGATGGAGGAAGGTACTCAAAGAGAAGGGTACCGATAGAGAATTGTACTGATAGAGAAAGGTACTGACAGAATGGATCTAATATAGAAGGATTCTGATAGATAATGGTATTGATAGAGAAAGGTATTGATAGAGGTCCTCTATTAGAGGAAGGTACTGACAGAGAATGGTACTGACAGAGAATGGTACTGATAGAGAATGGTACTAACAGAGAAAGGTACTGACAAAGAGTGGTACTGACAGCACTGAATGGTATTCATAGAGAATGGTTCTAATATAAAGGGGTTATGACATTCTCTACTGACAGAGAATGGTACTGACAGCATTAAATGGTATTCATAGAGAATGGTTCTAATATAAAGGGGTTATGACATTCTCTACTGACAGAGAATGGTACTGACAGCACTGAATGGTATTCATAGAGAATGGTTCTAATATAAAGGGGTTATGACATTCTCTACTGACAGAGAATGGTACTGACAGCATTAAATGGTATTCATAGAGAATGGTTCTAATATAAAGGGGTTATGACATTCTCTACTGACAGAGAATGGTACTGACAGCATTAAATGGTATTCATAGAGAATGGTTCTAATATAAAGGGGTTATGACATTCTCTACTGACAGAGAATGGTACTGACAGCACTGAATGGTATTCATAGAGAATGGTTCTAATATAAAGGGGTTATGACATTCTCTACTGACAGAGAATGGTACTGACAGCATTAAATGGTATTGATAGAAAAGGGTTCTGATAGAGTAGGGTCTGATAGGGAGGTGTCTGGCAGAGCAGGGTCTGACAGAGCAGCGTAATAACACAGAGGGTGCGGGCATGGTACACAGTGATCATGCGGCACTAGGATAGAACAGGACAATTATCGTTTGGATGAGAATAGCGCAAAAATAGAACACATGGAAGAATACTGAAGAATACTGACTAAAAAAGCCCACAAACGTCAACGTTACTTACACTAACGACAATAGGTGTCACCATGTACTGCTTGACATGACCAGCACACAGTGGATGCAATTATCTGTTATGCTACCACAGTGTAACCATACACCTTTAATACTGAAACGTGGTTCACTTTTTAGACGCACATCGTTAATGTCAAGCCCCACAGATAAAGACAACAGCCTAACAACGTCATTAACAATGAAAGCAAAGTGTCATGGGGGAGAATCAAAATATAATGGCTAAGTGCACATCAATTAGCGATTGAACGAGGAAGGCATATAAGAGTACCACCAGAGTGGAGGGTTGTAAATATTGTGAATAACTTGTCATATTTGGTATGAAGTGCTACCACTTGCGTTTAAGGCTGTCTCTATAGATTATATAGCGATATAATAGAGCCTGATATATTCCGCATATAATATAACATACGCATCTCCCCGATTTAATCCGGCTGTCAAGATCTTTCGTAATCGAAAGGAACACCGTCATATTTCCAATATCCTCAGTCTATGAGATAGAAATACAAAAGGATCGCACAAATTGAAAGGAGATATATTTCTGTGGTCCGCATACAATGTTTCGCATATTGATAGTAAAATACTTCTATAGCCAATATTCCCGGCTCCTTGTCCCCCCCCCCTATTCTGTCATATTGGAACATTTTCTACAACCCCAGCCCTATCTACAAAGTTACTTCGCATTTAAACATAATTAAAAAATCTCACTATTGCAGAATTGTTTTCTATGCTCGGTTATGGCACATATGCCAGAAAGCTGGCCCAGCACACGCCATCCACCCATCCGGTCCTTCGCTATGAATGAATCTACTAATGGACGAGCTCCCCCGGGGACCTTTCCCTGTCGGTCCATGGCCTTTAAGGCACATTGACTGCGCTACCCTGTATGGCCAACTGTGGGATGATACACTGATAATGGGCCATTCGAATGAATCCCGGTATTGCTGGTATTAATATGAACATTTTGTGCAGGTTTTCAAATTAAAAAAAAGGGAAATTAAAAACATAAACATTACTTTGGGTAATGATACATAGAAACGAGACATATTCTATATCAGGCTTGGCACATGGCGTCCAAGGTACAATGACCATTACTACGAGTGAGACAGTCTGCCCGAGCCGGCTCTGTGCACCTCACGGCACCCCATGCCCACCGCCCACAGCGTCAGTGAACACCACAGACATACATAATCAAAACCAATAGAAAAGCAATGATCATTTTGCATACAAATAAAACAAATATCTTCGTCGTAAGCGGCATCGCGTCACACAAAACAGATGCTCACACTACAGGAAATGAAGTCCAAAACTTATAGATGTGGAAATTAATTTCGCGGAAGGGGATGACACACACAACTGGTGGCCAACGGCGGGTGTGATGACGATCACGACACAACACGATCACAGCAGAGGAACAACTACGAAGTTCGTTTGAAACGTCCTCCCACTTACCGAAGCCTAACGTTACGTCAACGTTACGTCAACGTTACGTCAACGTTACGTCAACGTTAGACGAACGTCGGGTCAACGTTATTGTTAGAAAGTGAAGCAAAATGACAAGCGTAACAAGAATGAATACTATAGTGATAACGGGAATGTCTGCAAAGAAGTATGTTTCATATATATATATACAATTACACATAAGCTGTTGCAATAAATCGGATAATCTCTCTATATCACAAAATGACGTCCCACATTCGCACCTAAAGCCAAATTCTCTACATAATTACGTATTGGAAATTCTAATTGGCCTTAACAATGAATATGCAATATTCATTTGTAGCACAGAAAGTATTTATTGACAAATCTGCCACCACTGACTCCGTTGAAATGACGAGTTTTGCTAACATCGATGAAACGTGGCCATTATAATTCAACAGCCATAGTTTTTTGAAGCGAATCCATTCACTTCTGTTTAATTTTTAACCATAAAAATGCATTTTTTCTTTAATATTCGTAAGCTTGTGCGGCAGGCTGGTTCCGGTGCCTGGCCCAATACCACTTAGTGGAGCCGATCACCGAACGATTTGTACAGTGAAAAGCGTGGCGCCACCTTGCGGCATAACGTGGCGAGCGTGCAATTCGAGATTGCTATGATGGCGTGTGAGACGCGATTTATGCCTAATAGAATGATCAAGTAGGCGCGTACAACCCGTTCATAATAATGCAGGCAAGGCCAGACCAAGAATACTTTCTAAGTAAAGCCAGTTTCTTTGTAACGAAGGCAGTTTCAACGAGCTTAGCTGTTTAGTCCATCGACGAAGAGCTAATAGCAGAACAAACCCTGGATAAAACTATCCAGCTATATGAGCTGCATATCCCATTGGAAAATATTCTTAATAAACGCATTTATTATACTACCAAAGCGGCGAACATACCCTGGATACAACTATAAATAGCTTATATGGAGCTAAAAAGCCCTGGATAAAACAAAGCAATGCCTAATTGGAAAACAGATCTGGGATGAAACTATTAAACTTTATTTCGAGAAGAGGCCTCTGGACTAAAACTAATAAACAGGTCTTAGAATCGTTGATAACATCCACGGGTATCAATTGAAAGACAACAAACACAACTGGCTAAAAGTTGTGGCCATAGCTTAGACCGGAGGTTGATTCCCGGTTCAAAGGATTACCAGGTCTGGATAAGACTTAGTTCACAATGGGTTTCTTGCGTAACTGATTTCCTCTTGTGCAATCAACGATACAAGTCAACCACCAGAATCAAACCGTGCACATGCAGACACATTCCATCTCTACTGGCCCAATGATTAGGTGGTGATTAGTTGGCATTAATACTTATATACTACACTGATCATGAGGAATAATATATATATTCACACAATCCCAAACTACGTGAAACCGCACGCCACGATGTGTACAAGTCAAACACATTGACCAGACTTTGTGCAGCAGTTTCAGGGAGAAGATCAGAAAGCAGGAAGATCACTAGGGTTAACATGTGTGGAAGCCTGTACAATCGCCTGAAGGGGATGCCACTGCTACCATTACCAAAGACAAGCAAACGTGCTCCCGTTCAGATCAAGACAAAATCTACGGAGCTACAGAAGAAAACTTCAGTAATTGTTATGCAGTTTCGCTGTATAAATACGTGACCTTACCTTTATTCTGCCAACGGCTTCTTGCGCTTGCATCATACGCAAAGGCTTGGAAGGTTGACCTTCAGAGATCAAGGTCGTTGAGCCGAGGTATCGAGCGCGGAACAAGACGCCTTCTATAAGAACTGTTTCATTGTCGGGGTCACGCAAGGTCACTGAAAATGCGCAGACGACATTTATCCATTGCGTTGTCATAGCAATACACCACGTGGCACTGATAGGGTTTCCAGGCGACGGTAACACGGATTATCGTTCGTAACGGAATAACAACTGGTCGTCGAGGGTTGTATGAAATGGTTAAAGTACAGTTCTACAGAAATTAGTGATTGAAGACGAAAAGATTTTTCCTCCAGCGATAATACTGGGGCCTGGCGAGGAATGATGAAAATCAAATACTTGCTTGAGAATAGAAGGTACTTTAACGTACTAGATAAACCGAGTAACATGCAAGGTAAAATAAAATGAGTACGCGAATCGATCTCATTTCATAGATAAAGCAGTGGAAAAGTAGCATTAGGGAAAAGTTGTGAGCCGCTGCAGCCGCTTACAATCTATTCTTACTCGCAATTCGCCGTATTTAATGACGCAAATTTCTCCCACAAGTCAATATGGTTTGCTGACTAATTTAACTGGAAGCCCCGATCACCAAAGGCTACCACTGCAGAAACCTAACGCAACCCAAACCGAGAAGTTCCACGGAATCCAGGAAGAGCAGTAGACAAGTCAGTAACACCACCCAGGATATATATCGACCGAGCTGTTAATTCCCAGAGACGCCAATTCGCGAGTATAAGTCAACATAATAACACGGCGCTGAGATGTTTGTGTCTAAAAGCTTTCAGGGCTGGGTGATGAGAGGGTTCCTAATCCTCCGAGGAAATGGGCCTTAGAGTAAGATCGATGGAGGGGGGGGGGGGGGCGGGGGCAGGAGGGGGGCAGGATTTGTTTGTGAAAGGCGGAAGTGATGCCAAATGAGGCTTCCTAGGCGAACCAAGGAGGGGGGGGGGGTGGTAATTATTTGTCACATCGTAATTACAACCGTGAGACACAATGGTTGGCATATCGGCAGCCTAACATCATATTTACTTGTGGAGAAGGGGGCAAGTAAAAAACCTTTCCCAAATGCCAGTAAAGCAAAAAAATACTCCTTTCCAACTGCTAAAAAAATTCAAAAGATGTTTCTAACTTAGTTTACATTGGTTATAGATATGCCAATAAAGACAAAAAAATTATATTCCTTGCACATATATTAAATAACACAGCCCTTAAATCTTAAACAAATGATAAACTTAAACCCACATTAAAAAAAAGATAAATAATATACCATAATCTCTCCTATGTTAAAGTTGAAATATATATGGAGAATGGCAGGGGGAAACCAATAATTGGGGGGAAAAGTATGAACTGATTGCCTAGTACAGCTAAGGTACTGTATCACCCAGTGTCAGTTGACTTACCACCATCAGCGAACAGAGGACACAGCGAGGGGGAGGCAAAGAGTGGAGAAACAGTTTCATTGGTCAATAAGATGTGACGTCATAACTTGGGACAGGAGGGAGGAGAGGACACACAATATGCGTCCGCTCAAGTCTAACAGAAAAACAATGTGAGACTGAGGCATGCACATGCAACTACCCCGTGAGAGATGAGTGCCGACCGATCTAACGACTTGTCGCCATTTTATAATAAGGTCATTGTGTATGTGTTTATATATAACCACATACACCTATATATGCATCACGTGTTTATATATAACCACATACACCTATATCTGCACCAGGTGTTTATATATAACCACATACACCTATATATGTATCATGATGGCAATTCCTTTGATAGGTCTACACCTCTCTGTATGTAATAGGTTTATATTCCGAGATATATCGGTATGGTGTATGTATAGGTTGGGGGTCCAGTGTTCCCGCGCGCAAATGTTACGGATGACAACTGAAGTACCAAATATATATTTTTTCTGACGACTATCCATATTCGCTTTAATGGCGATGTTATCTCAGGACGCCATCTTTACCACCCTATCAATGAGACAACAGGCTGCCAGAGTAATACGACGCACACGAGGAAATTAACTGGTATTACATGTCACCCGCCCACTGCACATTAGCTACATTCTGCGAACGGTCGCGTATTAATCTCCACGTATATATATATATATCTATATCTATAAGCGGCTCTGATTGGCGGCATTGAAGAGCGACGATGGAAGGCGCAAATATAATAAAAGGTGAAAACGTTAACATGAATTCAATATTTGATGGAAAAGAAATCACATTCCAGAATGAGAATGAAAATTAAAGAGAATGTGTCCAGATAGAATCTTTACAATTATAGGCAAATTAATCACGCAAAAGAAAGGCAGAACAGGTTGAGTATGGAGGAGAATGGGATGAGGCAATAGGCGACAACACCAAGCTTGTTACATGGCGTCGTGAGCGGGCAGCAACGAGGACTGAAACGAAGGGTTTACACCTAAAACACAAGATTCATTAATGGCAAAAATGGCGGACTACAATAACATGGATCACGTGATTAGTAAGAGCGGGAGGCGACGAGAGATAGCAACACGATAGGGCATCGTAAAAACACGCTTTGTTTGTTGAACAGATGAGGGTCCGATTGAGTGACGTCACAATTGATCTCAAATTCATAGAGATTGCCATGTGCTCGATACTGTAAAAAAGCTGAACATGAGCCTAACGACCATTTCAGGCCGGTGACGTCACACCCAGACATTATAACATTCAGACGAGCTGGACGCGACGGTAGGAACACTCAAACCACTTCATCATTAGAGAAAAACAACACCCGCCATCTGTTCCGCAGTGTGCTATGACAAGAACAACAATGATAACACAACCAACAGACCCTAGAGTGTAAATACAATTACATAATGAGAATATGAGTATTTTAGGAATACAAAACACTCAAATTACCACGGCAGGGTCACATCGTGACGTCATCACTGTCATACCGTAACAGCGATTGCGTAGCCGAGACGTTGTAAGCGTGTATTACACACATAACCAATTGGACCCTTGACCCCAACACCAACGATGTTTACCCTATATATACATATCTATAAGTATATAACAAGGAAGCCGTTATACCACGGGACAAGGTAAACCTAGAGTCCACGTAACACACTATATAAGCTGCGCCACCCCACGAATCAAGGTCGCATACACTTTCCAAAGCATTTTTTCATGTGACGTCACAAGCGACTGGGACATTGCAAAACCAAAATATGATATTAAAGTGTTTCATTCGGTGAAATTTCGTGACGCCATAAGGCGAAAGAATATAGTGAACATGGTTAACAGTAGAGGATTTTGTCTAAGCAGATAATAATAATTAGGATATAGTTAGCTTGCGGTGTCACAGCTCAGGGAAGTGTCATTTTCGATCCCCCAATCGTCAATGTGTCTTAGAACGAAATCAGCATAGTTACATAGGGGGGCACAGTCACTAGCTGCTTCGACCGCCAGCCACAAAAAAGAAGGTGAGTACAAGAGTGCAGAGCAAGCAGGCAAACCCAACCACCGGAAGTGACGTCAGCATGCGACACGTGGTTAGAGAGGAGGGCGATATTAGAGGTATCAGCGCAACGAGGTCCAACGCCAGTATAAGGGTAAGAGGGGGGTTGCTGGGAGGGGTGGTTGGGTTTCTGTGCGTGGTATAGCCATAGATTTGCGGATGTCGCAATGCCACCGTTGAGATATAGTGCAAGGGGCGAGGGAGGCGGGGTTGTGGGTTAGTTACAGGTGCCAAGTGAGTAGGATCTTTAAGTGCCATCGACAATGATAAGACAACGGAAACAAAAAACAGTTCAGCCACAGAAAAAGTCACAGAATAGATGGAGCCAGGACGGATCCAAAGTAAGAAAAAAAGGCGTGACATGCTCTGTAATCACTGGCTCTTTATGAAAATGAGCCCAAGATATACTGGACAAATATAGTCTCGTCTACTCAAAAATGTTACAGGCATACAGAACAAAAATAAATATTATTAGGGCAACAGAAGGAGCAACGAAACTGATGCTTTCGTTTTCGTTTTGTCAGTAAAAAATATTAAAATGACAGAAAATCAGCTACATAGAGAGAACGGAAGGAACGTTTACAAAGAAAAGCAGACAACTGCATACAGAGCGCTAGAAAGGCTGTACGCGCAGGCGCAGAAGGCCCTCGGATAGAGCATCGCGGGAGAGTTCAAAATAGAGGGCCAACTAATGGCGTTTTGTGGTCCGGCAACATCCCCGTCTGACAACCCCTCAAGAAAAATGGCTGGGGGCACGAATGGGGCGTGACCTATGACCCTTAGTGGAAGCGGCCATCCCTCATTGCCACAGAACGGCAGATCCCATGATCCGCCTTTACCCGTCATTCAACGCGGCATCCAATGGATCAGCCATTTGTCTTGCGGCGATACAGTTAACCCAGCGATGACCTCATCCGAAAAAACTGCCAACTTAATTCATTTACGTACATAACTTAAACGACATTCCTGGTTTGCGTATATACCGGCGGAGACTAACACCTATTTCTAAATCCTGAGGACTGTTATGTCTGGCTATTTTTGTGGGCTTAAAGCAGTAGTCATCAGCCATGTTCCACTTTACATATATAGCTCCGGCTGCGGGCACGGTCTGGCCCCGGCCCAAAATGAGGTTACGCCATTCCGACCGCCCCATGTTGGGCGCAATGGCGGCCGCGAGCGAGCTAGGTTTGCAGGCCGCAAGCACCTTGCGAGGAGGACGAGACAAAACTGCATCAGACAGGTGGCCGACCTGCCGGCAAATTGCGGGCTCCCGGAGTCCGATACGGCCGGCGGGCAGGAGGGCAGGGAGTACCCCCGGGCAGCGCCAGTCCCCAGGGGGGGTGGCTGCATTGGAGGCGATTAGGCCAAGGTCTCTATACCCCAGCGAGCCCATCACGGCGAGATATCTCACGCACGCCCCTTTGGTAATAATTCAACTCGTTATCCAGGCACTGATAGCCAGTGGAGAATTCTCGCCGGCTCTTTTATACATAAGCCATAATACGACATCGACCCACGAGTCGACTATATTCCAACACAGGAAACCATGATCACACCATACATACAAAACTAAAAGGAACAATAGAAATCATGGAACTGTGATCAGTTACGAAAAAAAAGGAGGAAACTGAAATATTTGACAGTAATCAGGGGTCAGATGACACTTAATGGATTTGTTATTTATTTCCGCATTTTTTATTATTTCAGTACCCGGTTCGACGGGGAAATTGAAAACGGACGGCGTGCTGAGCCGATATTAATCACCGGCCAAGCGTTCTTGTACTCACCTTACTTTATGTGCCTGGGTGCCCTGGTCATCACACCCAGCATGCGCTTCCCAACCCCCACCTCCCCTCCCCTCCCGTTCACGCCACCCTCCCCACCCATACACCCGCCGCTGGGTGGCGGGTGGGTGGGGTGGCAGTGTCCGGGGTTGGGAGTTGGGAAGAGCATGGGTCACACACAAAATAAGTAAGGAAGAGGTAGCTTACATGAGTCCTTCTCACCTTCACGGGCGCGCGCTCGGCGCTTCTCCGCCTGAAAAAGACAAAAACACAGGTTGGGACTTCTCTTCAAAACAAAATGTCGCTCTACAACCCCTGTCTCTTCACCTTCTCTTTCCCCAACTGCAGAGAGAACACGTCTTGCTTTACCAGAGTCGGTCGCCTGAATTAACCTCATTTGTCAGCTCAGTCGCCCCACAGCTGCGGTCAAGTAAACAAGCATCCCTGTACAGTCGCTATGCAGTTAAGCTCGCCCCCAAATCCTGCAAAGCAGCCTCATTGTACCATTGTTACGTCACCGTTCAATATTGCAGTCAAAAAAAGTCTCCAGTTACCACTGTCAGTCACTAGAACTGTCCCCAGTGTAGACAAAACATGTCTGCATTTACCACTGTTAGTCACTTGAGTTGTCCCCAGAGTATATAAAACACGTTTCCAGTTACCACTGTCATTCGCTGCAACTGTCTCCAGTTCAGACAAAACAAATCTCCAGTTACCACTGTTAGTAACTGTAGGTGTCCCCAGTGTAGACACAACAAGTCTCCGATTACTGCTGTCGGTCACTGCAGGTGTCCCCAGTGTAGACACAACAAGTCTCCAGTTACTGCTGTCGGTCACTGCAGGTGTCCCCAGTGTAGACACAACAAGTCTCCAGTTACTGCTGTCGGTCACTGGTGCTGTCCCCAGTGTAGACACAACAAGTCTCCAGTTACTGCTGTCGGTCACTGCAGGTGTCCCCAGTGTAGACACAACAAGTCTCCAGTTACTGCTGTCGGTCACTGGTGCTGTCCCCAGTGTAGACACAACAAGTCTCCAGTTACTGCTGTCGGTCACTGCAGGTGTCCCCAGTGTAGACACAACAAGTCTCCAGTTACTGCTGTCGGTCACTGGTGCTGTCCCCAGTGTAGACACAACAAGTCTCCAGTTACTGCTGTCGGTCACTGCAGGTGTCCCCAGTGTAGACACAACAAGTCTCCAGTTACTGCTGTCGGTCACTGGTGCTGTCCCCAAGTCACACGTAGGCATTCACAATACCGAAAGCAGTACACATCCAGCAGTTGAGCATTCACGACAGAACTGATTTTATCATCGGTATAATAAACTTATAACTTGGGACCCAAATAGCAAAAACAGAAATATCGGAAGAATCACAAAATAATTTACTGAAAGCAAACGTTATGCGATTACACACTTTTGCTCGTTAAATTAATTTCTTAAACGACGCATACAATAGGGATAGCCAAATCAACAATGTCGCCAAGGAAGAACAGATCATTTCAAAGTTAAACATCGACCCCAAGGAAAAACGAATATCATGTGTAGTGAATTAGATGTAAAGTTGCACTTTCGTGTGACAAAAAAAAAACAGAGCTCAATAGGAGTATTGAGAAAGGATAACCGATCAATAATTTAATTCATCACAGAAGATCGCCCCCCCCCCCCTTTAGAGCGATACAGGCCAATATTCAGCTTGGTTACTTGAGATATTATAACCGACGTATTGACTGAAGCCACCTAATGAAGCGTCTTAAATAACGGCGAGAAAACAGAACGTAAATATTTTGGAACGGTAATGAGTATAATTAATAAAATATTACGTTCATCAAGCAATTAGCATCAGAGAACACGAGCAAACATACTGAGAGACGACGAACAAGAAACACTTCGCAACTACCCCCCTCCACCCACTCCCCACTATGTCATTTCCTAATGTCTGTGCATAAACCTCCCCGGAGGAGGCTTGACTACGGCGCTTGATGTGCCGCCAGGTGGCGTGGTGTGCCTGTGAGATGGGGAGGCACGCGTGAAGGGCAAGTAGCGAGTTACTACATAGCTGTAGGGTCACCCCACCTGGGCTGAGCGATTTACCGGTGGCCGACTGAGCTCAGGGATGTCCACTTTCTCATCGCGAGTATACTGTTTGTCCATCAACTCGTCTGTCTCCTCGTCCGTGTCATAGTCTGCAAAGCCAAATATACAGACAACCACATTATAACATCTGTCTATCAGGCAAACACACAGACAGCCACATCATAACATCTGTCTATCAGGCAAATACACATACAGTCACATTATAACACCTGTCTATGAGACAAAATACAGACAGCCACATTATAACATCTGTGTATCAGGAAAATACACACACAGAAACATTATAACATCTGTGTATGAAACAAACACACACACAGCGACATTGCAACATATGTCTGTCAGACAAAATACACAGTCAGCCACATTATAACACCTGTCTATGAGACAAAATACAGACAGCCACATTATAACATCTGTGTATCAGGAAAATACACACACAGAACCATTATAACATATGTCTGTCAGACAAAATACACAGTCAGCCACATTATAACGTTTGTCTGCCAGACAAAATACACGCTGTCACATTATAGCATTTAAATACAAGGCCAAATACACAATGTCACATAATAAAGAGCTGCATCACCATGTCAGGTCGAAGACACGCGGAACACTCTGCAAAGCAAAACAGTCATTAGAACATTAACAAATCTGTGTTTTATCTGGATGGCGAAGGGAATGTTTAGGTATATCATGTACAGGATATGGTTAAACGTATGCCGGCGTGACGTCACTGTGTGGGTATGTGACGCAATATTTAACTTCTTCTGCCCAGTATCTTCCGTGCAATGCTACTTTACAACCAATTCCGTAAACACAGACAAGTAACCGCGACATTCCTCAAGTTAAACCCTAAATCATTCGTTCTACTGAACATATCAAACAAGTTCAATTATTCATGTCAATCGCATTGGCTAGATCGCCATCACCATGCCCACCATGGGTGAGGAGGAGGACGGGGGGGGGGGGGCAATACTATTGAAACAGCCTAACGTTCTCTTTCATTCAATGACGTCATCCCGGGCGCAGACGACAATTAACCTTCACTTAACCCGCCAACCATGCGTCTTCATTACGCTCCATGTAAATCGTCGGCACGGGTGTGTGTGTGTGTGTCTGGGTGGGCAGGGGGGGGGGGGTGATGTAAGGTTGTTGGGAGGAACCCCCGGTGGGTGGGTGGGCAGGGCGGGGGGGGGGGGGCGGGTTGTTGGGTGGAACCCGGTGGGCAGACTGCCATGGGATATCTCCCCACCAATTACAGGCCACGTTTGGGCGGTTCATACGGTTGTAATGCGATAGCCATCAGCCATGTTCACGCCCTGATCTTGAGACTGTCCCCAAGGTCACAACCGGCCCCTAGGGCATCCGGCCATCCATCTTTAAAGTCACCCCCCAGGAGAGCCATCAAAGTCGATGGAGAGCGGCCAGTCAGGGGAACGCAACGTTCAGTTGCAACAAGTCTATTGAGTTCAGTCAGTTGGAAGCCGAATCTCCGTTTTACGTCATTGTCGTAATATATATTCTGAATTTGACGTATAGTTGACAACTGTGGTTCAGTCCTCGTGTTCATGCGACACTTTGTCATCAATTACAACGAAAATAAACCACTATATTCAACAACAGCGAACACAACTTCTTCATCGTGAACTGGGAATCCAAACCCTTATTCATCGCGAACTGGCAATACTGTAGCACATCATTATTGTTGACTGATCTGGTGGAAAGCTTGTGCCATATGATTATTGTTTCGGGTTATAAAGAATTTCACTTGACGTTGGATATATTTACAGCGTGTCTTTGTTTTTCTACAATGTAGTGAATAATGCTATTTGACTTGATCAGTGCGCGTATGGCCCAGACCGGAGCCCTGAAGCGACCAGAGACAATGAGAAAACTGGATGACATGACCCCAGACACACGCGGGGCGCGAACCCGCGACCCGCATTCTCCAGTCGACACTGCCCGACCACGGCGGCTCATTCTATATCACGGAAATTAGAATGGAATATGAAATGTTTACATTAGATATGCGCCAGGGCAGGAAACTTCCCAAGATGAGCAAACAAGCTGTGGAAAAAATATCTCACAAATAGTTAAAATGGATATTTCATAACATCATGCGTGAACACAATCAGCACACATACATATTAATCAAATGTTTTATATTTATCGTCAAAATCATTAACTAGGAAAAGTACTAAAGTATAAATGCGTCCTTTCCCTTGCCCATTAATCTTAATATATTATTAATCCTAGTTATGACATGGATACTTTTACTTGGTTCCATTTCTTACTTTGTAATCATGCAAGTGTAGCTAAATGCAAATGTAGCCATGCACATTCGTACAAATAGCAGAAACACGTGATTCAGAGATGAGCACGTGATAATTGTAAGCAGACTTGAAAACGATGCAGGCTTCAAGCACAATGAAGATATATAAGACATCAAGACATCTATTTAAGTCTTGGAAATTACAATCTAATGAATGCATCAATCGACGTTGGCCACTGAGGTTATCAGTGCATCGGTAACAGTGATGAGGTCACGTGACCCACCCCCAATCGTCAGGGGTACTTAAATAAGATATATTTTAAAATTACAAAATTTCGAGGCGATTATTACATCATCACTAGCAAGTAAATACACAACGAACTTAATGTCAAACCCGCAACAACTTTAACTTGATCGGTAAGCAAGAAAGATATGCTTGGGTACAAATTATTATAGCTTATAGATCACTGATGCATAATTTCCCATGAGCCTCGAGTGAAAGTCGTTACAAGGGAATTCTCAACGAAAGGAAAGACCTCCACCATTGAGTAGTAACGCCACTTGCCGGTAAATCCGACAGCCAAAGATTATACAGGCTAATGAGAACGAACCAACTCCAGAGGCGCTTGGTGATTTATTGAGAGTGAGAATTCTTAACATGGGATGAAGGATGGCCATCAAGAGTGGAACAGAAGAAAAAGACCTCAACCACTAAAGGAAAGACACCACTGTGAGGACAGTTATGTCATTTTTAGAAGTTGTAAACTAAGCTAAGCCAGTATCACGTGAGACCTTTATGTGAAGAATGGAAAGAGATGGAATACTCGTGACTGCTAAATGCTCCACCATAAGAGAAAAGATTTAGTCTACAGTGAACAGTATTTAGAAGTGATTTGACAGTAGAGACAAGAGCAATGAGGCAGCTATTCAACATGACATGCTAACGTGGTAGAACGACCCAAAGAAGTCAAAAGAGAGAGACGTGATGGGTGAGATGGCTATATGGACCCTATATACCGGTGAATGATTGTGAAGTCAGACAGCCAGACAGACACAGAGAGAGACGTGATGGGTGAGATGGCTATATGGACCCTATATACCGGTGAATGAATGTGAAGTCAGACAGCCAGACAGACACAGAGAGAGACGTGATGGGTGAGATTGCTATATGGACCCTATATACCGGTGAATGAATGTGAAGTCAGACAGCCAGACAGACACAGAGAGAGACGTGATGGGTGAGATTGCTATATGGACCCTATATACCGGTGAATGAATGTGAAGTCAGAGAGCCAGACAGACACAGAGAGAGACGTGATGGGTGAGATGGCTATATGGACCCTATATACCGGTGAATGATTGTGAAGTCAGACAGCCAGGCAGACACAGAGAGAGAGATGTGATGGGTGAGATTGCTATATGGACCCTATATACCGGTGAATGATTGTGAAGTCAGACAGCCAGACAGATACAGAGAGAGACGTGATGGGTGAGATGGCTATATGGACCCTATATACCGGTGAATGAATGTGAAGTCAGACAGCCAGACAGACACAGAGGGACGTGATGGGTGAGATGGCTATATGGACCCTATATACCGGTGAATGAATGTGAAGTCAGACAGCCAGACAGACACAGAGAGAGACGTGATGGGTGAGATTGCTATATGGACCCTATATACCGGTGAATGATTGTGAAGTCAGACAGCCAGACAGACACAGAGAGAGACGTGATGGGTGAGAGTGCTATATGGACCCTATATACCGGTGAATGAATGTGAAGTCAGACAGCCAGACAGACACAGAGAGAGACGTGATGGGTGAGATAGCTATATGGACCCTATATACCGGTGAATGATTGTGAAGTCAGACAGCCAGACAGACACAGAGAGAGACGTGATGGGTGAGAGTGCTATATGGACCCTATATACCGGTGAATGAATGTGAAGTCAGACAGCCAGACAGACACAGAGAGAGACGTGATGGGTGAGATAGCTATATGGACCCTATATACCGGTGAATGATTGTGAAGTCAGACAGCCAGACAGACACAGAGAGAGACGTGATGGGTGAGATTGCTATATGGACCCTATATACCGGTGAATGATTGTGAAGTCAGACAGCCAGACAGACACAGAGAGAGACGTGATGGGTGAGAGTGCTATATGGACCCTATATACCGGTGAATGAATGTGAAGTCAGACAGCCAGACAGACACAGAGAGAGACGTGATGGGTGAGATTGCTATATGGACCCTATATACCGGTGAATGATTGTGAAGTCAGACAGCCAGACAGACACAGAGAGAGACGTGATGGGTGAGAGTGCTATATGGACCCTATATACCGGTGAATGAATGTGAAGTCAGACAGCCAGACAGACACAGAGAGAGACGTGATGGGTGAGATAGCTATATGGACCCTATATACCGGTGAATGATTGTGAAGTCAGACAGCCAGACAGACACAGAGAGAGACGTGATGGGTGAGATTGCTATATGGACCCTATATACCGGTGAATGATTGTGAAGTCAGACAGCCAGACAGACACAGAGAGAGACGTGATGGGTGAAATTGCTATATGGACCCTATATACCGGTGAATGATTGTGAAGTCAGACAGCCAGACAGACACAGAGAGAGACGTGATGAGTGAGATGGCTACACAGAGGCGTGGTGCGGTGACTACCTCCGTCCCCGTGCCGGATGTAGGTCGTCGGGCGCCGCTCGCCGTAACGTTCGGACGAATCATCCTCGGAGTCCGAGTCATCGTGGAACTCGCTCCGGCGCAGGTCGTCGTCCGAGCGCCGTCGGGAGTAGTGCTGCCCCCTGCCGTATCCGGAGGGCTCCCCGCACGGGGCATCCGGGTTCTCATCCCCAGGCCGGTAGTACGTCTCCTCCTGGTAATCCAGGTACTGAACACTTTTCTGGATCGACTCTTGCGGAGGGCTATCCCGGGCGGCGTCCGTGGCCTGAGACTGGGTGGTTTTTAGATCCGGATCCCGCGCTGCCGACAGCCGCTGGCTGTGTGATCCGGATTCCGACCTGGATACGGATCCGGTGCCGGACGTCCGGGATTCGGACCTGGGTCTGTCCCCGGCCAGGCTGGAGGATGAGGAGTAACACATGGCGTCCGGCGGGCAGTCCGACGTCAGGTCCTCGTACGCCAACTTCTCGGCAAGTTCTCGCGCCGTCAGCGACGACTCCTGCCGGCGATAACCGTCGGCCGAGTTTTCGCGATAGCCGCTGTCCGACGTCGCCGTCGTGTCGCCGCTCGCCGCGCCCTCTGCGTGAAGAGTGGGCAGCGATTCCGCCGCCGCTAGGGGGCGCGGCGAATCCCGGTGACTCTGTTCCGGACACGGCGCCTGTCTGGCGCAGTTAGTCTGAGAGGAACTACTGACGGTGTAGCGCGAGGTGGGCAGCGTGGCGCTGAATCCACGCACAGGCACCTCTTGGGGCACCTGCTGTTGTGGCACCTGCTGCTGCTGCTGAGGGGGTTTGGCGTTGGAGTAATGCTGTGGCTGGCGCGGTAACTGAGAGCGGTAGCGGTGTTGGAGGCTGTGGTCATTGCCTTGTCTAGCGCCGCCACCGACACTTACGCTCTTAATTGTACCTACTCCTCCACCTCCCCCACCTCTTCCTCCTCCTCGGCCCCCTCCACCAGCCCCACCCGGTCGCCGGTGCAGTTCCGTCTCGCTTCGAGACAAATAGGGCTGACGGGACCCCAGGCGGCCTTCATTGGCGGGGGAGGCCCTGGGCGGAGGTGCATGTCGGCCGGGGGGGTCGGGAGGGCCGGGGGGGCCGGGGGGGCCGGGCGGCGACCCCTCGGGCCGGGCCTGGGGGTCGTCCGTGGGCAGGGCCCAGTAGGCCTTGCCCTTCACCTGGCGGGTGTGATCGGCAATGTAGCTGTCATGCTCCGCATATTCCTCGTCCGAATCAAAACCTGCGCGGGACGGGACAAAAAAACAAAGGCTAGGCATGCGCAGCGGCTACATACATCATTGAGGGGAAGGCCGCGGGCGACCAACACGGAGAGCATGCGATTGGCATGTTAAATAAGCCACCGACACGTGCATATTTTGCATATGCAAATGGAGCGGCATACATAAACTCAATCGTCTTGTTGTAAGTACAAAGAACAAAATCTAAGGGCATGCCTTTTAACTGGCTATGGCAAATTATACTGAAATAAATCTGAAAAATTAAATAGTAATAATAGTGCTCAATAATTCAAATTTAATAAGTAAATAAGAACATATATGTTTGTAGAATATGTAGTACGGAATTGGTAACAAGCTGCGACGAATAATGGGCGTAGAACAAACATGCAACTTATATCAGCATACAAATGAGGGTCAGACAGGCACAACTCTAGCTTGGATGGGGCAGCATAATTATAGAAATATTAGGTTTAAAATATAAATAAAGGCATATAAATGTTAATATTTAAAGCGTTGACGACATTAAACACCGTCGATCAATCATAAGGGAACCTCAACAATACTGTAGCTTATGGTATATTTAAGAATGACATTTGTATACTAGAGTGTTGCATTATGTAGTGCGCAAGCGGATATTCATGTAAAGACTGCTTCTTTACATCACATATGTGCCTGTAGATATATATGTGTGTATTGGGCGACGGAATGGTCGCTTTTGTGTGTACTACGTCAGCAGAATGCAGCGCACCTTAACCCTTTTTTGTGTACTACGTCAGCAGAATGCAGCGGTTTCATTTTTATGCTATAGTGAACAAATAGGGGGACGTCATACCAAAGAACTGATACGAAAAACGGGGTGTGTGCAATCCGAATCGATCATTTAAAGATCAACGCCCAATCCAGAGGGATCCCGTCGACGTATAGCCGGAGACCTACAAGCATCCCTTTGCCCTAATTATGCGTCCAGGAAAGGTATTTATCTTGTGCGTATTGGTTTCGTGGGTACGATTGTTGCGTCAGATACCATACGCATTACAACGCAGATACCATACGCATTACAACGCAGATACCATACGCATTACAACGCAGATACCATACGCATTACAACGCAGATACCATACGCATTACAACGCAGATACCATACGCATTACAACGCAGATAGATAACGCTGGCCAGAAGAGAGAGTCCATGTGACCGACATAACTTCAACACGGATGAAACACGCCCCAGATTAGGTGCTGGGAGCGGATTCGAACCCAGGACCTATTGATATGCGGTTTGTTGCGCGCTAACTACTACACCACAAAAGGACCCCTTAAATGAATGGACAAGGGGTACAAATTCTGAAGTGTAACCTGTTCCTAATCTAAATCACTCTGTCTCCCAAGCACTCGCATCTCCCAACTTTAGGAAGGGCATGGTTCGCGCCGGGTCTCAAAAGAATTTACGACTTCCTGCCGGAAATTGACCGGCATAATTCGGAAACCTTGCGCCTGGAGATAACACCTGACCAAGGTCAGCCAATGAGATCGCTGCGCCACAGACTGCTGCGGGACTGCTGCAATGGAGACACTTTGAGCGATAATATGGGGCCGGGCATACATTGTAATAGCCTCGACACAGTCTGTCGGGAGTAAAATCGAGTCACGTCGATGTTGAGTATGCTAAGGGTGTCTCACAATAGATGGCGCTTGGAGACATGACTGATAACATTGAAGGCATGGAAGGGACGGCTGCAGCATCACCGCACACCCACGGCCTCATTACTGAATACATCCCATGGACGTATATATAATCATGATTAATTATACATCGTGAATTCCACAGCGCCATAGACAAAAATTCAGCTGGAAACGGAGTTCCAGTTGTTAAAAACTGCATGAATATAGTCAATTAAATCCAACACCATTTGCAGATGATACTATTCAGAAACAGAACATCTAGCATCGAATTACGAGTGTAGTCCTTCTATGCTCAGTATTCGGGAAGTCGACTCCAGTTTTAACGATCCATCATTTCGGCATTTAGGTCATTAAGACTAACACGACTGTTTGTGTTTACGCCATGTTGTCATGTAGGTAAGCCTATAAGCCCTAAGCTTATTTACATGATTCCCAGTTGCGTCAATGGGATGATGCCATAAACCGGTTTAAGTCCAGGTGTGTCACATACTGGGGGAGCCTGTACAGGTATGTCAGAGACTGGGGAAGCCTGTACGGGTGTGTCATAGACTGGGGAGCCTGCACAGGTGTGTCACATACTGGGGGAGCCTGTACAGGTGTGTCAGAGACTGGGGAAGCCTGTACGGGTGTGTCATAGACTGAGGGAGCCTGTACAGGTGTGTCACAGACTGGGGGAGCCTGTACAGGTGTGTCAGAGACTGGGGGAGCCGGTACGGGTGTGTCCCAGACTGGGGAAACCTGTACAGGTGTGTCATAGGCTGGGGACGCCTGTACAGGTGTGTCATAGATTGGGGGAGACCGTACAGTTGTGACACAGACTGAGGGAGCCTATACAGGTGTGTCAGAGACTGGGGGAGCATGTACAGGTGTGTCCCAGACTGGGCGAGCCTGTACAGGTGTCACAGACTGGATGAGCCTGTACAGGTGTGCCCCAGACTGGGGGAGCCTGTACAAGTGTGTCATAGACTGGGGAAGCCTGTACAGGTGTGTCAGTACTGGGGGAGCCTGTACAGGTGAGTCCCAGACTGGGGGAGCCTGTACAGGTGAGTCCCAGACTGGGGGAGCATGTACAGGTGTGTCCCAGACTGGGGGAGCCTGTACAGGTGTGGGACATACTGGGGGGTCTGTACAAGTGTGTCATAGACTGGGGAAGCCTGTACAGGTGTGTCAGAGACTGGGGGAGCCTGTACAGGTGAGTCCCAGACTGGGGAAGCCTTACAGGTGTGTCCCAGACTGGGGGAGCCTGTACAGGTGTGTCCCAGACTGGGGGAGCCTGTACAGGTGTGCCCCAGACTGGGGGAGCCTGTACAGGTGTGTCATAGACTAGGGAAGCCTGTACGGGTGTGTCATAGACTGGGGGAGCCTGTACAGGTGTGTCCCAGACTGGGGGAGCCTGTACAGGTGTCACAGACTGGGGGAGCCTGTACAGGTGTGCCCCAGACTGGGGGAGCCTGTACAGGTGTGTCCCAGACTAGGGGAGCCTGTACGGATGTGTCATAGACTGGGGGAGCCTGTAGGGGTGTGTCATAGACTGGGGGAGCCTGTACAGGTGTGTCCCAGACTGGGGGAGCCTGTACAGGTGTGCCCCAGACTGGGGAAGCCTGTACGGGTGTGTCATAGACTGGGGGAGCCTGTACAGGTGTCACAGACTGGGGGAGCCTGTACAGGTGTGCCCCAGACTGGGGAAGCCTGTACGGGTGTGTCACAGACAGGGGGAGCCTGTACAGGTGTGCCCCAGACCGGGGGAGCCTGTACAGGTGTGTCATAGACTGGGGAAGCCTGTACGGGTGTGTCATAGACTGGGGGAGCCTGTACAGGTGTGTCCCAGACTGGGGGAGCCTGTACAGGTGTGTCCCAGACTGGGGGAGCCTGTACAGGTGTCACAGACTGGGGGAGCCTGTACAGGTGTGCCCCAGACTGGGAGAGCCTGTACAGGTGTGTCCCAGACTAGGGGAGCCTGTACGGATGTGTCATAGACTGGGGGAGCCTGTACGGGTGTGTCATAGACTGGGGGAGCCTGTACAGGTGTGTCCCAGAGTGGGGGAGCCTGTACAGGTGTCACAGACTGGGGGAGCCTGTACAGGTGTGCCCCAGACTGGGGGAGCCTGTATAGGTGTGTCCCAGACTGGGGGAGCCTGCACAGGTGTCACAGACTGGGGGAGCCTGTACAGGTGTGTCCCAGACTAGGGGAACCTGTACGGATGTGTCATAGACTGGGGGAGCCGGTACGGGTGTGTCCCAGACTGGGGAAACCTGTACAGGTGTGTCATAGGCTGGGGAAGCCTGTACAGGTGTGTCATAGATTGGGGGAGACCGTACAGTTGTGACACAGACTGAGGGAGCCTATACAGGTGTGTCCCAGACTGGGGGAGCCTGTACAGGTGTGTCCCAGACTGGGGGAGCCTGTACAGGTGTCACAGACTGGGGGAGCCTGTACAGGTGTGCCCCAGACTGGGAGAGCCTGTACAGGTGTGTCCCAGACTAGGGGAGCCTGTACGGATGTGTCATAGACTGGGGGAGCCTGTACGGGTGTGTCATAGACTGGGGGAGCCTGTACAGGTGTGTCCCAGACTGGGGGAGCCTGTACAGGTGTCACAGACTGGGGGAGCCTGTACAGGTGTGCCCCAGACTGGGGGAGCCTGTATAGGTGTGTCCCAGACTGGGGGAGCCTGCACAGGTGTCACAGACTGGGGGAGCCTGTACAGGTGTGTCCCAGACTGGGGGAATCTGTACGGGTGTCATAGGCTGGGGGGGGGGCCGTACAGATGTGTCACAGACTGGGGAAGCCTGTACAGGTGTGACACAGACTGGGGGAGCCTGTACAGGTGTCACAGACTGGCGGAGCCTGTACAACTGGGAGAGCCTGTACAGGTGTGTCATAGACTGGGAGAGACCGTACAGGCGTGACAGACTGGGGGAGCCTGCATAGGTGTGTCAGAGACTGGGGGAGCCTGCACAGGTGTCACAGACTGGGGGAGCCTGTACAGGTGTGCCCCAGACTGGGGGAGCCTGTATAGGTGTGTCCCAGACTGGGGGAGCCTGCACAGGTGTCACAGACTGGGGGAGCCTGTACAGGTGTGTCCCAGACTAGGGGAACCTGTACGGATGTGTCATAGACTGGGGGAGCCGGTACGGGTGTGTCCCAGACTGGGGAAACCTGTACAGGTGTGTCATAGGCTGGGGAAGCCTGTACAGGTGTGTCATAGATTGGGGGAGACCGTACAGTTGTGACACAGACTGAGGGAGCCTATACAGGTGTGTCCCAGACTGGGGGAGCCTGTACAGGTGTGTCCCAGACTGGGGGAGCCTGTACAGGTGTCACAGACTGGGGGAGCCTGTACAGGTGTGCCCCAGACTGGGAGAGCCTGTACAGGTGTGTCCCAGACTAGGGGAGCCTGTACGGATGTGTCATAGACTGGGGGAGCCTGTACGGGTGTGTCATAGACTGGGGGAGCCTGTACAGGTGTGTCCCAGACTGGGGGAGCCTGTACAGGTGTCACAGACTGGGGGAGCCTGTACAGGTGTGCCCCAGACTGGGGGAGCCTGTATAGGTGTGTCCCAGACTGGGGGAGCCTGCACAGGTGTCACAGACTGGGGGAGCCTGTACAGGTGTGTCCCAGACTGGGGGAATCTGTACGGGTGTCATAGGCTGGGGGGGGGCCGTACAGATGTGTCACAGACTGGGGAAGCCTGTACAGGTGTGACACAGACTGGGGGAGCCTGTACAGGTGTCACAGACTGGCGGAGCCTGTACAACTGGGAGAGCCTGTACAGGTGTGTCATAGACTGGGAGAGACCGTACAGGCGTGACAGACTGGGGGAGCCTGCATAGGTGTGTCAGAGACTGGGGGAGTCTGTACGGGTATGTCATAGGCTGGGGGAGACCGTACAGGTGTGTCATAGGCTGGGGGAGACCGTACAGGTGTGTCATAGACTGGGGGAGACCGTACAGGTGTGAGAGACTGGGGGAGCCTGTATAGGTGTGTCAGAGATTTGGGGTCTGTACGGGTATGTCAGAGACTGGGGGAGGCTGTACAGGTGGGTAATAGGCTGGGGCAGACCGTACAGGTGTTTCAGACTGGGGGCAGCTTACAGGTGCGATGGGGAAGGCGGTAGGCCGAATGTAGCGGTAGACCATCGGATGAGACCCGAGGCAGACCGAGTTATCAGATATGCTATGACAACCTCTCGCCCCTCCCTCTCCCCCTAACCCAGACCGGTAGCCATGGTACCAGACACTGTTGTGTGCGGTGACATTGCGGCCATCAATGCCTCACCAGCTCTCTATGTCTCTCTCATAAGTAGGGCTTCCCTTCACCCTCCCTTCCTCTCATCTCCTCTCCCTTATGTCCCGTACTGCCCGACCCGGCCCGACCCTCAGCCCAAACTCATACACCCCAGCTCCCCACCCCCAAATGCTTTGTCCACAGCCAAGTGATTACCTGCCACAGGGTAAGCTGACAGTCAACAGACTGTCAACGGCTGACAGCCGGCCGGTAGGGTGAAGCTATCAGTTCCTTCATAGGCTGGGCGAGAAATCGATGCTATAGAGGGAAGCTGGGCCTACCTATACGTGGGGCGCCGGCAGGTCAGAGTAATGGTACACACAGGCCACCGTGAGACACCTCCAGCCTCTAGTCAGGGTAAGGACAGACACAGGCCACCGTGAGACACCTCCAGCCTCTAATCAGGGTAAGGATAGACACAGGCCACCGTGAGACACCTCCAGCCTCTAGTCAGGGTAAGGACAGACACAGGCCACCGTGAGACACCTCCAGCCTCTAGTCCGGGTAAGGACAGACACAGGCCACCGTGAGACACCTCCAGCCTCTAGTCAGGGTAAGGACAGACACAGGCCACCGTGAGACACCTCCAGCCTCTAGTCAGGGTAAGGACAGACACAGGCCACCGTGAGACACCTCCAGCCTCTAGTCAGAGTAATGGTACACACAGGCCACCGTGAGACACCTCCAGCCTCTAGTCAGGGTAAGGACAGACACAGGCCACCGTGAGACACCTCCAGCCTCTAGTCAGGGTAACGACAGACACAGGCCACCGTGAGACACCTCCAGCCTCTAGTCAGGGTAAGGACAGACGCAGGCCATCGTGAGACACCTCCAGCCTCTAGTCAGGGTAAGGACAGACACAGGCCACCGTGAGACACCTCCGGCCTCTAGTCAGGATAAGGACAGACACAGGCCACCGTGAGACACCTCCGGCCTCTAGTCAGGATAAGGACAGACACAGGCCACCGTGAGACACCTCCGGCCTCTAGTCAGGTTAAGGACAGACACAGGCCACCGTGAGACACCTCCGGCCTCTAGTCAGGGTAAGGACAGACACAGGTCACCGTGAGACACCTCCAGCCTCTAGTCAGAGTAATGGTACACACAGGCCACCGTGAGACACCTCCGGCCTCCAGTCAGGGTAAGGACAGACACAAGCCACCGTGAGACACCTCCAGCCTCTAGTCAGGGTAAGGACAGACACAGGCCACCGTGAGACACCTCCGGCCTCCAGTCAGGGTAAGGACAGACACAGGCCACCGTGAGACACCTCCAGCCTCTAGTCAGGGTAAGGACAGACACAGGCCACCGTGAGACACCTCCGGCCTCCAGTCAGGTTAAGGACAGACACAGGCCACCATGAGACAGCCTCTAGTCAGGGCAACGACAGACACAGGCCACCGTGAGACAGCCTCTAGTCAGGGTAATGACAGACACAGGCCACCATGAGACAGGCTCTAGTCAGGGTAATGACAGACACATGCCACTGTGACACAGCCTCTAGTCAGGGTAATGACAGACACAGGCCACCGTGAGACAGCCTGTAGTCAGGGTAAGGACAGACACAGGCCACCGTGAGACAGCCTGTAGTCAGGGTAATGACAGACACAGGTCGCCGTGAGACAGCCTCTAGTCAGGGTAATGACAGACACAGGCCACCGTGAGACAACCTCTAATCAAGGTAATGACAGACACAGGCCACCGTGAGACACCTCCGGCCTCTAGTCAGGGTAATGACAGACACAGGCCACCGTGAGACAGCCTCTAGTCAGGGTAAGGACAGACACAGGCCACCGTGAGACAGCCTATAGTCAGGGTAAGGACAGACACAGGCCACCGTGAGACACCTCCGGCCTCTAGTCAGGGTAACGACAGACACAGGCCACCGTGAGGCACCTCCAGCCTCTAGTCAGGATAAGGACAGACACAGGCCACCGTGAGACAGCCTCTAGTCAGGGTAATGACAGACAGAGGCCACCGTGAGGCAGCCTCTAGTCAGGGTAAGGACAGACACAGGCCACCGTGAGACAGCCTCTAGTCAGGGTAAGGACAGACACAGGCCACCGTGAGACAGCCTATAGTCAGGGTAATGACAGACACAGGCCACCGTGAGACAGGCTCTAGTCAGGGTAATGACAGACACAGGCCACCGTGAGACAGCCTCTAGTCAGGGTAAGGACAGACACAGGCCACCGTGAGACACCTCCAGCCTCTAGTCAGGGTAAGGACAGACACAGGCCACCGTGAGACACCTCCAGCCTCTAGTCAGAGTAATGGTACACACAGGCCACCGTGAGACACCTCCAGCCTCTAGTCAGGGTAAGGACAGACACAGGCCACCGTGAGACACCTCCAGCCTCTAGTCAGGGTAAGGACAGACACAGGCCACCGTGAGACACCTCCAGCCTCTAGTCAGGGTAAGGACAGACACAGGCCACCGTGAGACACCTCCAGCCTCTAGTCAGAGTAATGGTACACACAGGCCACCGTGAGACACCTCCAGCCTCTAGTCAGGGTAAGGACAGACACAGGCCACCGTGAGACACCTCCGGCCTCCAGTCAGGGTAAGGACAGACACAGGCCACCGTGAGACACCTCCGGCCTCCAGTCAGGGTAAGGACAGACACAGGTCACCGTGAGACACCTCCGGCCTCTAGTCAGGGTAAGGACAGACACAGGCCACCGTGAGACACCTCCGGCCTCTAGTCAGGTTAAGGACAGACACAGGCCACCGTGAGACACCTCCGGCCTCTAGTCAGGGTAAGGACAGACACAGGTCACCGTGAGACACCTCCAGCCTCTAGTCAGAGTAATGGTACACACAGGCCACCGTGAGACACCTCCGGCCTCCAGTCAGGGTAAGGACAGACACAGGCCACCGTGAGACACCTCCAGCCTCTAGTCAGGGTAAGGACAGACACAGGCCACCGTGAGACACCTCCGGCCTCCAGTCAGGGTAAGGACAGACACAGGCCACCGTGAGACACCTCCAGCCTCTAGTCAGGGTAAGGACAGACACAGGCCACCGTGAGACACCTCCGGCCTCCAGTCAGGTTAAGGACAGACACAGGCCACCATGAGACAGCCTCTAGTCAGGGCAACGACAGACACAGGCCACCGTGAGACAGCCTCTAGTCAGGGTAATGACAGACACAGGCCACCATGAGACAGGCTCTAGTCAGGGTAATGACAGACACATGCCACTGTGACACAGCCTCTAGTCAGGGTAATGACAGACACAGGCCACCGTGAGACAGCCTGTAGTCAGGGTAAGGACAGACACAGGCCACCGTGAGACAGCCTGTAGTCAGGGTAATGACAGACACAGGTCGCCGTGAGACAGCCTCTAGTCAGGGTAATGACAGACACAGGCCACCGTGAGACAACCTCTAATCAAGGTAATGACAGACACAGGCCACCGTGAGACACCTCCGGCCTCTAGTCAGGGTAAGGACACACACAGGCCACCGTGAGACAGCCTCTAGTCAGGGTAAGGACAGACACAGGCCACCGTGAGACAGCCTATAGTCAGGGTAAGGACAGACACAGGCCACCGTGAGACACCTCCGGCCTCTAGTCAGGGTAACGACAGACACAGGCCACCGTGAGGCACCTCCAGCCTCTAGTCAGGATAAGGACAGACACAGGCCACCGTGAGACAGCCTCTAGTCAGGGTAATGACAGACAGAGGCCACCGTGAGGCAGCCTCTAGTCAGGGTAAGGACAGACACAGGCCACCGTGAGACAGCCTCTAGTCAGGGTAAGGACAGACACAGGCCACCGTGAGACAGCCTATAGTCAGGGTAATGACAGACACAGGCCACCGTGAGACAGGCTCTAGTCAGGGTAATGACAGACACAGGCCACCGTGAGACAGCCTCTAGTCAGGGTAAGGACAGACACAGGCCACCGTGAGACACCTCCAGCCTCTAGTCAGGGTAAGGACAGACACAGGCCACCGTGAGACACCTCCAGCCTCTAGTCAGAGTAATGGTACACACAGGCCACCGTGAGACACCTCCAGCCTCTAGTCAGGGTAAGGACAGACACAGGCCACCGTGAGACACCTCCAGCCTCTAGTCAGGGTAAGGACAGACACAGGTCACCGTGAGACACCTCCAGCCTCTAGTCAGGGTAAGGACAGACACAGGCCACCGTGAGACACCTCCAGCCTCTAGTCAGAGTAATGGTACACACAGGCCACCGTGAGACACCTCCAGCCTCTAGTCAGGGTAAGGACAGACACAGGCCACCGTGAGACACCTCCGGCCTCCAGTCAGGGTAAGGACAGACACAGGCCACCGTGAGACACCTCCGGCCTCCAGTCAGGGTAAGGACAGACACAGGTCACCGTGAGACACCTCCGGCCTCTAGTCAGGGTAAGGACAGACACAGGCCACCATGAGACAGCCTCTAGTCAGGGCAAGGCCAGACACAGGCCACCGTGAGACAGCCTCTAGTCAGGGTAATGACAGACACAGGCCACCATGAGACAGGCTCTAGTCAGGGTAATGACAGACACATGCCACTGTGACACAGCCTCTAGTCAGGGTAATGACAGACACAGGCCACCGTGAGACAGCCTGTAGTCAGGGTAATGACAGACACAGGCCACCGTGAGACAGCCTGTAGTCAGGGTAATGACAGACACAGGTCGCCGTGAGACAGCCTCTAGTCAGGGTAATGACAGACACAGGCCACCGTGAGACAGCCTCTAATCAAGGTAATGACAGACACAGGCCACCGTGAGACACCTCCGGCCTCTAGTCAGGGTAAGGACAGACACAGGCCACCGTGAGACACCTCCGGCCTCTAGTCAGGGTAAGGACAGACACAGGCCACCGTGAGACAGCCTGTAGTCAGGGTAATGACAGACACAGGCCACCGTGAGACACCTCCGGCCTCTAGTCAGGGTAAGGACACACACAGGCCACTGTGAGACAGCCTCTAGTCAGGGTAATGACAGACACATGCCACAGTGAGACAGGCTCTAGTCAGGGTAATGACAGACACATGCCACTGTGAGACAGGCTCTAGTCAGGGTAATGACAGACACAGGCCACCGTGAGACAGCCTCTAGTCAGGGTAATGACAGACACATGCCACTGTGAGACAGCCTCTAGTCAGGGTAATGACAGACACAGGCCACCGTGAGACAGCCTGTAGTCAGGGTAATGACAGACACAGGCCACCGTGAGACAGCCTGTAGTCAGGGTAATGACAGACACAGGTCACCGTGAGACAGCCTCTAGTCAGGGTAATGACAGACACAGGCCACCGTGAGACATCCTCTAGTCAAGGTAATGACAGATACAGGCCACCGTGAGACAGCCTCTAGTCAAGGTAATGACAGACACAGGCCACCGTGAGACAGCCTCTAGTCAGGGTAATGACAGACACAGGCCACCGTGAGACAGCCTCTAGTCAGGGTAATGAAACACACAGGCCACCGTGAGACAGCCTCTAGTCAGGGTAATGACAGACACAGGCCACCGTGAGACAGCCTCTAGTCAAGGTAATGACAGACACAGGCCACCGTGAGACAGCCTCTAGTCAAGGTAATGACAGACACAGGCCACCGTGAGACAGCCTCTAGTCAAGGTAATGACAGACACAGGCCACCGTGAGACAGCCTCTAGTCAGGGTAATCAAACACACAGGCCACCGTGAGACAGCCTCTAGTCAGGGTAATGACAGACACAGGCCACCGTGAGACAGCCTCTAGTCAAGGTAATGACAGACAAAGGCCACCGTGAGACAGCCTCTAGTCAAGGTAATGACAGACACAGGCCACCGTGAGACAGCCTCTAGTCAGGGTAATGACAGACACAGGCCAACGTGAAACAGCCTCTAGTCAGGGTAATGACAGACACAGGCCACCGTGAGACAGCCTCTAGTCAGGGTAATGACAGACACAGGCCACCGTGAGACAGCCTCTAGTCAAGGTAATGACAGACACAGGCCACCGTGAGACAGCCTCTAGTCAAGGTAATGATAGACACAGGCCACCGCGAGACAGCCTCTAGTCAAGGTAATGACAGACACAGGCCACCGTGAGACAGCCTCTAGTCAGGGTAATGACAGACACAGGCCACCGTGAGACAGCCTCTAGTCAGGGTAATGACAGACACAGGCCAACTTGAGACAGCCTCTAGTCAGGGTAATGACAGACACAGGCCAACGTGAGACAGCCTGTAGTCAGGGTAATGACAGACACAGGCCACCGTGAGACAGTCTCTAGTCAGGGTAATGACAGACACAGGCCACCGTGAGACAGCCTCTAGTCAGGGTAATGACAGACACAGGCCACCGTGAGACAGCCTCTAGTCAGGGTAATGACAGACACAGGCCACCGTGAGACAGCCTCTAGTCAGGGTAATGACAGACACAGGCCAACGTGAGACAGCCTCTAGTCAGGGTAATGACAGACACAGACCACCGTGAGACAGCCTCTAGTCAGGGTAATGACAGACACAGACCACCATGAGACAGCCTCTAGTCAGGGTAATGACAAACACAGGCCACCGTGAGACAGCCTTTAGTCAGGGTAATGACAGACACAGACCACCATGAGACAGCCTCTAGTCAGGGTAATGACAGACACAGGCCACCGTGAGACAGCCTCTAGTCAGGGTAATGACAGACACAGACCACCGTGAGACAGCCTCTAGTCAGGGTAATGACAGACACAGGCCACCGTGAGACAGCCTTTAGTCAGGGTAATGACAGACACAGACCACCATGAGACAGCCTCTAGTCAGGGTAATGGATGATTGGATGCACTGACCTGTGAGGGTTTAAGTCATCCAATGAGAGGATCAAGGTTGGAGTGGAGCCATTCCCCAGGGGGGTGAGGCGGCGGGGAGGGGGGGGGGGGAGGGCGTAACCTCATATTCTGGGGATGTTTATCCTGCACAGAGGTAGTACCGTGGGGCGGGCGCGAACCAGGGTAATGAAACACACAGGCCACCGTGAGACAGCCTCTAGTCAGGGTAATGACGCTGGCTGGCCTGGCAGAGCTAACGACAAGTCGTTCGTCCTTCTTGGCGCTAACAAAATCGATTATCAAAGTGGTCAAAAGTATTGAGAAGCGAGAATGAGGACTTAAACGGTAAAACGACACGGAAATCCAGTTTTGTCTATATGTTATATGTTATCACATGGCAGATATCGATGAGGTGTTTGTGGTGCCGGTCCTTGTCTGAGCGGACCACGCCCCATAGAAGCCGATCCCTGCACCTGTCGGCCGAGGGCCCTACATAACCCCGGGGTGGCGGTAGGTGGCCGGAGACAGCTTGCAGACTGATCTACGCCCCCCCCCCACGGGTCTGTTTGATCCTGGACACCTTGATATGACTCACACACCGAGCGCGGCCCTACATCGCATTCCCCGATCAGTGATAGTATATAATCCTTGATGTATAATCATTGGTGTCACTCCAAGTCACGCTCTTCTCCTTCCTGGCGTACGACCTTTCACCCCTGCCAGGCCCATCGCGGCTACATGGCTATTGAAGGTGTCCATCCTCGTCATTCTAGGCCCTCAGAGGTCTATGCCCTGGGCTTCTATTGTCTATTGACTCGTTACAGCTCATATAAGGGCCATCTCATGCCTTGCTAACGCGTGTTTATAACCCGGGGAGACATTCAGAAACAAGCAAAAAATGAAATTAACAGTGCTTCCACATTAAAGATTTATAAAGGTAACCAGGGTGGCTTTTACATACGAACAATTCAAAAGTTGATCGAAGATACGTGTAAGGCAAATGGTGTATAGTGTTGCCATGGCGACTTGTGAGCAATGACTAAGAGGTCAGGTGACCGGATGTGTCTGTTGTCATGGCGACATGAGGGCAATAACTAAGAGGTCAGGTGACCGGATGTGTCTGTTGTCATGGCGACATGAGGGCAATGACTACGAGGTCAGGTGACCGGATGTGTCTGTTTTCATGGCAACGTGAGGGCAATGACTAAGATGTCAGGCGACCGGATGTGCAATGTTGTCATGGCAACTTGAGGGCAATGACTAAGATGTCAGGCGACCGGATGTGCAATGTTGTCATGGCAACTTGAGGGCAATGACTAAGATGTCAGGTGACAGGATGTGTAATGTTGCCATGGCGACTTGAGGGCAATGACTAAGATGTCAGGTGACAGGATGTGTAATGTTGCCATGGCGACTTGAGTGCGATGACTAAGATGTCAGGCGACTGGATGTGTAACGTTGTTATGGCAACTTGAGGACAATGACTAAGATGTCAGGCGACAGGATGTGTAACGTTGTCATGGCAACTTGAGGACAATGACTAAGATGTCAGGTGACCGCATGTGTAATGTTGTCATGGCAACTTAGGACCTATAATGATCAAATGGTCAGGCTACCGCATTTGCGATGGTGTCATGGCGACATAGGGAGCAATAACCAAGATACCAAGCGGCCGTTGTTATGGCAACTTGGGACCTCCACCGACAAGGAGATGAGGAGAGGTGGCCGCGTTTGGCCTGGCAACTTGAAAACCGATTTGAAAAGTCCATCCTTCTATCGCACGTGGCTCAGGGTACGAGCGCCGTCCATCATTCACTTGAGATATCGCTGTCATCCATTCAGTATCTGGCATTACAGAGGTCCCCCGGGGGGGGGGGGGTCTGCAGGGGGAGGAGTGGGGGTGTGGGTAGAGGGAGGGATGGAGACCTGTAGTACGTCCGGCCAACTGGAAGCCGCTGATACAGACAGCTCATGACAAACGATGGAGGCGAGGAAAACGCCCAGCGACAACCATAGCAGGTGGCGTGACAATAGAGCAGCAGCACCGGCATATCAGGGGGGCCCCGAGATGGGGGGGGGTACGGGGGAGGGGGGGCATGAATGTGGGGGGGCATGGGGGTCGGGGGGGTAGTGAGGAAAGGGGATAATGGTGGGAGCCGAGAACATGGACGAGGGGGGATGTGGATTATTAGAGGCAGCAACTATCATCGGTAAAAAGCTTATATATATATATGTTTGTGTATTTGATGGAGCCGGGGTCGGGAGGTGGGGCAGGGAGGGGGAGGGGTAGGGGGAGGGGGAGGGGGAGGGGGTACACGCTCCCCATCCCATTACCCCAGCTGGTAAGAACCGGAAGTGATCGTCCCCACCTCCCACCCCCACCCCCCCACCCCCACCCCCACCTCCCCCCAACTCCAACCCTGCCCTCGCTACAGCCCATAGTATAACTCTGGATGTCACCCCCCACCCTACAACTCCCACCCTCACCCCCACCACCCCACCCAGCCACCACTGTCCCGTTCGCCATGGCGCTGGTCCCAATAACACGTTAAGTGCTTCCCGAGCCTCGGCACCGCCAAGTCCCTCCCCCCTTCCCGTCAGCCCTTGCGCCACGAGCAGCTTTCCGCTCCGTCCCCGCTTGGGGGCGCTGCGCTCGGGGGTTGGCCACAGGGGGGCGCGCCAGTCAATCACCCTCCAAAGCCCTGCCACCCTCAACTCACCCAATATGATTCAATGCAAAATTCATGTTCATTCCAATGCAGAGCGAAGTCAATTAGCGAGTCTAATTACCTCGAGCCGTCAATCCCGCCGACATGGAAGGGATATGGAAGGTTTACCAGCCGCTAACAGGACACCTCACTATGTATCCATGCCTATAACCCCCCCCCCCATCCACCCAACCCCACTCCCACCCTGCATCTCCGTTAACCATACGCAGCCACCGCCGCTGAATCTCCACACCCTGTGGCAAGTATTAAGAAAGAAATCTATATATTTTTTATCTCTGTATTGGCAGCTCCCATTATCTGAGTTAAATCGGCTTTCTACGGCGACAATTGGTGTGAGGCTGATTCCGACAATTCCATTGCAGACGATGAATGCAGTGGGTGGCTTAGGCCAGACGACACAGTATGTGGCGCATTTAAAACTTGAGGTTATTAATTCTGAATTTACGTCATAATATGGCTTTTGTAGCCGGAGTTGATGCGAGTGCGTCGGGGGCATCGACATTCACAGAGATGCCGGGCACAAAAATGTTTTAAAGAAGCGCGTTGGCCAGAAACATAGAAAGAGTTTCCTTGGATCTTGGTGATCGTCTTCCCATCGGCAAAATATCACCTCCAGACAAAGTACGTTGCCAGGGAAACCGCCAAAGAATATTGAGTACAAAGACAAATATAGCTTGCTTATAGCTCACGATGTATACATCTTTCATTATGGCATCCTACATTGTATAAGCTTTATGCAGTTCTACTGGCATCCACCAGCAGTGTTTATACTAATCATTATGGCATCCCTACCCACCAGCAGTGTTTATACCAATCATTATGGCATCTCTACCCACCAGCAGTGTTTATACCTATCATTATGGCATCCCTACCCACCAGCAGCGTTTATACCTATCATTATGGCATCCCTACCCACCAGCAGTGTTTATACCTATCATTATGGCATCCCTACTCACCAGCAGTGTTTATACCTATCATTATGGCATCCCTACCCACCAGCAGTGTTTATACCTATCATTATGGCATCCCTACTCACCAGCAGTGTTTATACCTATCATTATGGCATCCCTACTCACCAGCAGTGTTTATACCTATCATTATGGCATCCCTACTCACCAGCAGTGTTTATACCTATCATTATGGCATCCCTACTCACCAGCAGTGTTTATACCTATCATTATGGCATCCCTACCCACCAGCAGTGTTTATACCTATCATTATGGCATCCCTACCCACCAGCAGTGTCTATACCTATCATTATGGCATCCCTACTCACCAGCAGTGTTTATACCTATCATTATGGCATCCCTACTCACCAGCAGTGTTTATACCTATCATTATGGCATCCCTACTCACCAGCAGTGTTTATACCTATCATTATGGCATCCCTACTCACCAGCAGTGTTTATACCTATCATTATGGCATCCCTACCCACCAGCAGTGTTTATACCAATCATTATGGCATCCCTACTCACCAGCAGTGTTTATACCTATCATTATGGCATCCCTACTCACCAGCAGTGTTTATACCTATCATTATGGCATCCCTACTCACCAGCAGTGTTTATACCTATCATTATGGCATTCCTACTCACCAGCAGTGTTTATACCTATCATTATGGCATCCCTACTCACCAGCAGTGTTTATACCTATCATTATGGCATCCCTACCCACCAGCAGTGTTTATACCAATCATTATGGCATCCCTACCCACCAGCAGTGTTTATACCTATCATTATGGCATCCCTACTCACCAGCAGTGTTTATACCTATCATTATGGCATCCCTACCCACCAGCAGTGTTTATACCTATCATTATGGCATCCCTACCCACCAGCAGTGTTTATACCTATCAGTATGGCATCCCTACCCACCAGCAGTGTTTATACCTATCATTATGGCATCCCTACTCACCAGCAGTGTTTATACCTATCATTATGGCATCCCTACTCACCAGCAGTGTTTATACCTATCATTATGGCATCCCTACTCACCAGCAGTGTTTATACCTATCATTATGGCATCCCTACTCACCAGCAGTGTTTATACCTATCATTATGGCATCCCTACTCACCAGCAGTGTTTATACCTATCATTATGGCATCCCTACCCACCAGCAGTGTTTATACCTATCATTATGGCATCCCTACCCACCAGCAGTGTTTATACCTATCATTATGGCATCCCTACCCACCAGCAGTGTTTATACCTATCATTATGGCATCCCTACTCACCAGCAGTGTTTATACCAATCATTATGGCATCCCTACTCACCAGCAGTGTTTATACCTATCATTATGGCATCCCTACTCACTAGCAGTGTTTATACCTATCATTATGGCATCCCTACTCACCAGCAGTGTTTATACCTATCATTATGGCATCCCTACCCACCAGCAGTGTTTATACCTATCATTATGGCATCCCTACTCACCAGCAGTGTTTATACCAATCATTATGGCATCCCTACTCACCAGCAGTGTTTATACCTATCATTATGGCATCCCTACTCACTAGCAGTGTTTATACCTATCATTATGGCATCCCTACCCACCAGCAGTGTTTATACCTATCATTATGGCATCCCTACTCACCAGCAGTGTTTATACCAATCATTATGGCATCCCTACTCACCAGCAGTGTTTATACCTATCATTATGGCATCCCTACTCACCAGCAGTGTTTATACCAATCATTATGGCATCCCTACCCACCAGCAGTGTTTATACCTATCATTATGGCATCCCTACTCACCAGCAGTGTTTATACCTATCATTATGGCATCCCTACCCACCAGCAGTGTTTATACCTATCATTATGGCATCCCTACTCACCAGCAGTGTTTATACCTATCATTATGGCATCCCTACCCACCAGCAGTGTTTATACCTATCATTATGGCATCCCTACCCACCAGCAGTGTTTATACCTATCATTATGGCATCCCTACTCACCAGCAGTGTTTATACCTATCATTATGGCATCCCTACCCACCAGCAGTGTTTATACCTATCATTATGGCATCCCTACTCACCAGCAGTGTTTATACCTATCATTATGGCATCCCTACCCACCAGCAGTGTTTATACCTATCATTATGGCATCCCTCCCCACCAGCAGTGTTTATACCAATCATTATGGCATCCCTACCCACCAGCAGTGTTTATACCAATCATTATGGCATCCCTACCCACCAGCAGTGTTTATACCTATCATTATGGCATCCCTACCCACCAGCAGTGTTTATACCTATCATTATGGCATCCCTACTCACCAGCAGTGTTTATACCTATCATTATGGCATCCCTACTCACCAGCAGTGTTTATACCTATCATTATGGCATCCCTACCCACCAGCAGTGTTTATACCAATCATTATGGCATCTCTACCCACCAGCAGTGTTTATACCTATCATTATGGCATCCCTACCCACCAGCAGTGTTTATACCTATCATTATGGCATCCCTACTCACCAGCAGTGTTTATACCTATCATTATGGCATCCCTACCCACCAGCAGTGTTTATACCTATCATTATGGCATCCCTACCCACCAGCAGTGTTTATACCTATCATTATGGCATCCCTACCCACCAGCAGTGTTTATACCTATCATTATGGCATCCCTACCCACCAGCAGTGTTTATACCTATCATTATGGCATCCCTACCCACCAGCAGTGTTTATACCTATCATTATGGCATCCCTACTCAAGAGCAGTGTTTATACCTATCATTATGGCATCCCTACTCACCAGCAGTGTTTATACCTATCATTATGGCATCCTAACCCACCAGCAGTGTTTATACCTATCATTATGGCATCCCTACTCACCAGCAGTGTTTATACCTATCATTATGGCATCCCTACTCACCAGCAGTGTTTATACCTATCATTATGGCATCCCTACTCACCAGCAGTGTTTATACCTATCATTATGGCATCCCTACTCACTAGCAGTGTTTATACCTATCATTATGGCATCCCTACTCACCAGCAGTGTTTATACCTATCATTATGGCATCCCTACTCACCAGCAGTGTTTATACCTATCATTATGGCATCCCTACCCACCAGCAGTGTTTATACCAATCATTATGGCATCTCTACCCACCAGCAGCGTTTATACCTATCATTATGGCATCCCTACCCACCAGCAGTGTTTATACCTATCATTATGGCATCCCTACCCACCAGCAGTGTTTACACCTATCATTATGGCATCCCTACTCACCAGCAGTGTTTATACCTATCATTATGGCATCCCTACCCACCAGCAGTGTTTATACCTATCATTATGGCATCCCTACCCACCAGCAGTGTTTATACCAATCATTATGGCATCCCTACTCACCAGCAGTGTTTATACCTATCATTATGGCATCCCTACTCACCAGCAGTGTTTATACCTATCATTATGGCATCCCTACTCACCAGCAGTGTTTATACCTATCATTATGGCATCCCTACTCACCAGCAGTGTTTATACCTATCATTATGGCATCCCTACCCACCAGCAGTGTTTATACCAATCATTATGGCATCCCTACTCACCAGCAGTGTTTATACCTATCATTATGGCATCCCTACCCACCAGCAGTGTTTATACCTATCATTATGGCATCCCTACCCACCAGCAGTGTTTATACCTATCATCATGGCATCCCTACCCACCAGCAGTGTTTATACCAATCATTATGGCATCCCTACTCACCAGCAGTGTTTATACCTATCATTATGGCATCCCTACCCACCAGCAGTGTTTATACCAATCATTATGGCATCCCTACTCACCAGCAGTGTTTATACCTATCATTATGGCATCCCTACTCACCAGCAGTGTTTATACCTATCATTATGGCATCCCTACTCACTAGCAGTGTTTATACCTATCATTATGGCATCCCTACTCACCAGCAGTGTTTATACCTATCATTATGGCATCCCTACTCACCAGCAGTGTTTATACCTATCATTATGGCATCCCTACCCACCAGCAGTGTTTATACCTATCATTATGGCATCTCTACCCACCAGCAGTGTTTATACCTATCATTATGGCATCCCTACCCACCAGCAGTGTTTACACCTATCATTATGGCATCCCTACTCACCAGCAGTGTTTATACCTATCATTATGGCATCCCTACCCACCAGCAGTGTTTATACCTATCATTATGGCATCCCTACCCACCAGCAGTGTTTATACCAATCATTATGGCATCCCTACTCACCAGCAGTGTTTATACCTATCATTATGGCATCCTCACCCACCAGCAGTGTTTATACCTATCATTATGGCATCCCTACTCACCAGCAGTGTTTATACCTATCATTATGGCATCCCTACTCACCAGCAGTGTTTATACCTATCATTATGGCATCCCTACTCACCAGCAGTGTTTATACCTATCATTATGGCATCCCTACTCACTAGCAGTGTTTATACCTATCATTATGGCATCCCTACTCACCAGCAGTGTTTATACCTATCATTATGGCATCCCTACTCACCAGCAGTGTTTATACCTATCATTATGGCATCCCTACCCACCAGCAGTGTTTATACCAATCATTATGGCATCTCTACCCACCAGCAGCGTTTATACCTATCATTATGGCATCCCTACCCACCAGCAGTGTTTATACCTATCATTATGGCATCCCTACCCACCAGCAGTGTTTACACCTATCATTATGGCATCCCTACTCACCAGCAGTGTTTATACCTATCATTATGGCATCCCTACCCACCAGCAGTGTTTATACCTATCATTATGGCATCCCTACCCACCAGCAGTGTTTATACCAATCATTATGGCATCCCTACTCACCAGCAGTGTTTATACCTATCATTATGGCATCCCTACTCACCAGCAGTGTTTATACCTATCATTATGGCATCCCTACTCACCAGCAGTGTTTATACCTATCATTATGGCATCCCTACTCACCAGCAGTGTTTATACCTATCATTATGGCATCCCTACCCACCAGCAGTGTTTATACCAATCATTATGGCATCCCTACTCACCAGCAGTGTTTATACCTATCATTATGGCATCCCTACCCACCAGCAGTGTTTATACCTATCATTATGGCATCCCTACCCACCAGCAGTGTTTATACCTATCATCATGGCATACCTACCCACCAGCAGTGTTTATACCAATCATTATGGCATCCCTACTCACCAGCAGTGTTTATACCTATCATTATGGCATCCCTACCCACAAGCAGTGTTTATACCAATCATTATGGCTTCCCTACTCACCAGCAGTGTTTATACCTATCATTATGGCATCCCTACTCACCAGCAGTGTTTATACCTATCATTATGGCATCCCTACTCACTAGCAGTGTTTATACCTATCATTATGGCATCCCTACTCACCAGCAGTGTTTATACCTATCATTATGGCATCCCTACTCACCAGCAGTGTTTATACCTATCATTATGGCATCCCTACCCACCAGCAGTGTTTATACCAATCATTATGGCATCTCTACCCACCAGCAGTGTTTATACCTATCATTATGGCATCCCTACCCACCAGCAGTGTTTACACCTATCATTATGGCATCCCTACTCACCAGCAGTGTTTATACCTATCATTATGGCATCCCTACCCACCAGCAGTGTTTATACCTATCATTATGGCATCCCTACCCACCAGCAGTGTTTATACCAATCATTATGGCATCCCTACTCACCAGCAGTGTTTATACCTATCATTATGGCATCCCTACTCACCAGCAGTGTTTATACCTATCATTATGGCATCCCTACTCACCAGCAGTGTTTATACCTATCATTATGGCATCCCTACTCACCAGCAGTGTTTATACCTATCATTATGGCATCCCTACCCACCAGCAGTGTTTATACCAATCATTATGGCATCCCTACTCACCAGCAGTGTTTATACCTATCATTATGGCATCCCTACCCACCAGCAGTGTTTATACCTATCATTATGGCATCCCTACCCACCAGCAGTGTTTATACCTATCATCATGGCATCCCTACCCACCAGCAGTGTTTATACCAATCATTATGGCATCCCTACTCACCAGCAGTGTTTATACCAATCATTATGGCATCTCTACCCACCAGCAGTGTTTATACCTATCATTATGGCATCCCTACCCACCAGCAGTGTTTATACCTATCATTATGGCATCCCTACCCACCAGCAGTGTTTATACCTATCATTATGGCATCCCTACCCACCAGCAGTGTTTATACCAATCATTATGGCATCTCTACCCACCAGCAGTGTTTATACCTATCATTATGGCATCCCTACTCACCAGCAGTGTTTATACCTATCATTATGGCATCCCTACTCACTAGCAGTGTTTATACCTATCATTATGGCATCCCTACCCACCAGCAGTGTTTATACCTATCATTATGGCATCCCTACTCACCAGCAGTGTTTATACCTATCATTATGGCATCCCTACTCACCAGCAGTGTTTATACCTATCATTATGGCATCCCTACTCACCAGCAGTGTTTATACCAATCATTATGGCATCCCTACTCACCAGCAGTGTTTATACCTATCATTATGGCATCCCTACTCACCAGCAGTGTTTATACCTATCATTATGGCATCCCTACCCACCAGCAGTGTTTATACCTATCATTATGGCATCCCTACTCACCAGCAGTGTTTATACCTATCATTATGGCATCCCTACCCACCAGCAGTGTTTATACCTATCATTATGGCATCCCTACCCACCAGCAGTGTTTATACCTATCATTATGGCATCCCTACTCACCAGCAGTGTTTATAACTATCATTATGGCATCCCTACCCACCAGCAGTGTTTATACCAATCATTATGGCATCCCTACCCACCAGCAGTGTTTATACCTATCATTATGGCATCCCTACTCACCAGCAGTGTTTATACCTATCATTATGGCATCCCTACCCACCAGCAGTGTTTATACCTATCATTATGGCATCCCTACCCACCAGCAGTGTTTATACCTATCATTATGGCATCCCTACCCACCAGCAGTGTTTATACCTATCATTATGGCATCCCTACTCACCAGCAGTGTTTATACCTATCATTATGGCATCCCTACCCACCAGCAGTGTTTATACCTATCATTATGGCATCCCTACTCACCAGCAGTGTTTATACCTATCATTATGGCATCCCTACCCACCAGCAGTGTTTATACCTATCATTATGGCATCCCTACCCACCAGCAGTGTTTATACCTATCATTATGGCATCCCTACCCACCAGCAGTGTTTATACCTATCATTATGGCATCCCTACCCACCAGCAGTGTTTATACCTATCATTATGGCATCCCTACTCACCAGCAGTGTTTATACCTATCATTATGGCATCCCTACCCACCAGCAGTGTTTATACCTATCATTATGGCATCCCTACCCACCAGCAGTGTTTATACCTATCATTATGGCATCCCTACCCACCAGCAGTGTTTATACCTATCATTATGGCATCCCTACTCACCAGCAGTGTTTATACCTATCATTATGGCATCCCTACCCACCAGCAGTGTTTATACCTATCATTATGGCATCCCTACCCACCAGCAGTGTTTATACCTATCATTATGGCATCCCTACACACCAGCAGTGTTTATACCTATCATTATGGCATCTCTACTCACCAGCAGTGTTTATACCTATCATTATGGCATCCCTACTCACCAGCAGTGTTTATACCTATCATTATGGCATCCCTACTCACCAGCAGTGTTTATACCTATCATTATGGCATCCCTACCCACCAGCAGTGTTTATACCAATCATTATGGCATCCCTACTCACCAGCAGTGTTTATACCTATCATTATGGCATCCCTACTCACCAGCAGTGTTTATACCTATCATTATGGCATCCCTACTCACTAGCAGTGTTTATACCTATCATTATGGCATCCCTACTCACCAGCAGCGTTTATACCAATCATTATGGCATCCCTACTCACCAGCAGTGTTTATACCTATCATTATGGCATCCCTACCCACCAGCAGTGTTTATACCTATCATTATGGCATCCCTACTCACCAGCAGTGTTTATACCTATCATTATGGCATCCCTACTCACCAGCAGTGTTTATACCTATCATTATGGCATCCCTACTCACCAGCAGTGTTTATACCTATCATTATGGCATCCCTACTCACTAGCAGTGTTTATACCTATCATTATGGCATCCCTACTCACCAGCAGTGTTTATACCTATCATTATGGCATCCCTACTCACCAGCAGTGTTTATACCTATCATTATGGCATCCCTACTCACCAGCAGTGTTTATACCTATCATTATGGCATCCCTACCCACCAGCAGTGTTTATACCTATCATTATGGCATCCCTACCCACCAGCAGTGTTTATACCAATCATTATGGCATCTCTACCCACCAGCAGCGTTTATACCTATCATTATGGCATCCCTACCCACCAGCAGTGTTTATACCTATCATTATGGCATCCCTACCCACCAGCAGTGTTTACACCTATCATTATGGCATCCCTACCCACCAGCAGTGTTTATACCTATCATTATGGCATCCCTACTCACCAGCAGTGTTTATACCTATCATTATGGCATCCCTACTCACCAGCAGTGTTTATACCTATCATTATGGCATCCCTACTAACCAGCAGTGTTTATACCTATCATTATGGCATCCCTACCCACCAGCAGTGTTTATACCAATCATTATGGCATCCCTACTCACCAGCAGTGTTTATACCAATCATTATGGCATCTCTACCCACCAGCAGTGTTTATACCTATCATTATGGCATCCCTACCCACCAGCAGTGTTTATACCAATCATTATGGCATCTCTACCCACCAGCAGTGTTTATACCTATCATTATGGCATCCCTACCCACCAGCAGTGTTTATACCTATCATTATGGCATCCCTACCCACCAGCAGTGTTTATACCTATCATTATGGCATCCCTACCCACCAGCAGTGTTTATACCAATCATTATGGCATCTCTACCCACCAGCAGTGTTTATACCTATCATTATGGCATCCCTACTCACCAGCAGTGTTTATACCTATCATTATGGCATCCCTACTCACTAGCAGTGTTTATACCTATCATTATGGCATCCCTACCCACCAGCAGTGTTTATACCTATCATTATGGCATCCCTACTCACCAGCAGTGTTTATACCTATCATTATGGCATCCCTACTCACCAGCAGTGTTTATACCTATCATTATGGCATCCCTACTCACCAGCAGTGTTTATACCAATCATTATGGCATCCCTACTCACCAGCAGTGTTTATACCTATCATTATGGCATCCCTACTCACCAGCAGTGTTTATACCTATCATTATGGCATCCCTACCCACCAGCAGTGTTTATACCTATCATTATGGCATCCCTACCCACCAGCAGTGTTTATACCTATCATTATGGCATCCCTACCCACCAGCAGTGTTTATACCTATCATTATGGCATCCCTACCCACCAGCAGTGTTTATACCTATCATTATGGCATCCCTACCCACCAGCAGTGTTTATACCTATCATTATGGCATCCCTACCCACCAGCAGTGTTTATACCTATCATTATGGCATCCCTACCCACCAGCAGTGTTTATACCTATCATTATGGCATCCCTACTCACCAGCAGTGTTTATACCTATCATTATGGCATCCCTACCCACCAGCAGTGTTTATACCTATCATTATGGCATCCCTACCCACCAGCAGTGTTTATACCTATCATTATGGCATCCCTACTCACCAGCAGTGTTTATACCTATCATTATGGCATCCCTACCCACCAGCAGTGTTTATACCAATCATTATGGCATCCCTACCCACCAGCAGTGTTTATACCTATCATTATGGCATCCCTACTCACCAGCAGTGTTTATACCTATCATTATGGCATCCCTACCCACCAGCAGTGTTTATACCTATCATTATGGCATCCCTACCCACCAGCAGTGTTTATACCTATCATTATGGCATCCCTACCCACCAGCAGTGTTTATACCTATCATTATGGCATCCCTACTCACCAGCAGTGTTTATACCTATCATTATGGCATCCCTACCCACCAGCAGTGTTTATACCTATCATTATGGCATCCCTACTCACCAGCAGTGTTTATACCTATCATTATGGCATCCCTACCCACCAGCAGTGTTTATACCTATCATTATGGCATCCCTACCCACCAGCAGTGTTTATACCTATCATTATGGCATCCCTACCCACCAGCAGTGTTTATACCTATCATTATGGCATCCCTACCCACCAGCAGTGTTTATACCTATCATTATGGCATCCCTACTCACCAGCAGTGTTTATACCTATCATTATGGCATCCCTACCCACCAGCAGTGTTTATACCTATCATTATGGCATCCCTACCCACCAGCAGTGTTTATACCTATCATTATGGCATCCCTACCCACCAGCAGTGTTTATACCTATCATTATGGCATCCCTACTCACCAGCAGTGTTTATACCTATCATTATGGCATCCCTACCCACCAGCAGTGTTTATACCTATCATTATGGCATCCCTACCCACCAGCAGTGTTTATACCTATCATTATGGCATCCCTACACACCAGCAGTGTTTATACCTATCATTATGGCATCTCTACTCACCAGCAGTGTTTATACCTATCATTATGGCATCCCTACTCACCAGCAGTGTTTATACCTATCATTATGGCATCCCTACTCACCAGCAGTGTTTATACCTATCATTATGGCATCCCTACCCACCAGCAGTGTTTATACCAATCATTATGGCATCCCTACTCACCAGCAGTGTTTATACCTATCATTATGGCATCCCTACTCACCAGCAGTGTTTATACCTATCATTATGGCATCCCTACTCACTAGCAGTGTTTATACCTATCATTATGGCATCCCTACTCACCAGCAGCGTTTATACCAATCATTATGGCATCCCTACTCACCAGCAGTGTTTATACCTATCATTATGGCATCCCTACCCACCAGCAGTGTTTATACCTATCATTATGGCATCCCTACTCACCAGCAGTGTTTATACCTATCATTATGGCATCCCTACTCACCAGCAGTGTTTATACCTATCATTATGGCATCCCTACTCACCAGCAGTGTTTATACCTATCATTATGGCATCCCTACTCACTAGCAGTGTTTATACCTATCATTATGGCATCCCTACTCACCAGCAGTGTTTATACCTATCATTATGGCATCCCTACTCACCAGCAGTGTTTATACCTATCATTATGGCATCCCTACTCACCAGCAGTGTTTATACCTATCATTATGGCATCCCTACCCACCAGCAGTGTTTATACCTATCATTATGGCATCCCTACCCACCAGCAGTGTTTATACCAATCATTATGGCATCTCTACCCACCAGCAGCGTTTATACCTATCATTATGGCATCCCTACCCACCAGCAGTGTTTATACCTATCATTATGGCATCCCTACCCACCAGCAGTGTTTACACCTATCATTATGGCATCCCTACCCACCAGCAGTGTTTATACCTATCATTATGGCATCCCTACTCACCAGCAGTGTTTATACCTATCATTATGGCATCCCTACTCACCAGCAGTGTTTATACCTATCATTATGGCATCCCTACTAACCAGCAGTGTTTATACCTATCATTATGGCATCCCTACCCACCAGCAGTGTTTATACCAATCATTATGGCATCCCTACTCACCAGCAGTGTTTATACCAATCATTATGGCATCTCTACCCACCAGCAGTGTTTATACCTATCATTATGGCATCCCTACCCACCAGCAGTGTTTATACCAATCATTATGGCATCTCTACCCACCAGCAGTGTTTATACCTATCATTATGGCATCCCTACCCACCAGCAGTGTTTATACCTATCATTATGGCATCCCTACCCACCAGCAGTGTTTATACCTATCATTATGGCATCCCTACCCACCAGCAGTGTTTATACCAATCATTATGGCATCTCTACCCACCAGCAGTGTTTATACCTATCATTATGGCATCCCTACTCACCAGCAGTGTTTATACCTATCATTATGGCATCCCTACTCACTAGCAGTGTTTATACCTATCATTATGGCATCCCTACCCACCAGCAGTGTTTATACCTATCATTATGGCATCCCTACTCACCAGCAGTGTTTATACCTATCATTATGGCATCCCTACTCACCAGCAGTGTTTATACCTATCATTATGGCATCCCTACTCACCAGCAGTGTTTATACCAATCATTATGGCATCCCTACTCACCAGCAGTGTTTATACCTATCATTATGGCATCCCTACTCACCAGCAGTGTTTATACCTATCATTATGGCATCCCTACCCACCAGCAGTGTTTATACCTATCATTATGGCATCCCTACCCACCAGCAGTGTTTATACCTATCATTATGGCATCCCTACCCACCAGCAGTGTTTATACCTATCATTATGGCATCCCTACCCACCAGCAGTGTTTATACCTATCATTATGGCATCCCTACCCACCAGCAGTGTTTATACCTATCATTATGGCATCCCTACCCACCAGCAGTGTTTATACCTATCATTATGGCATCCCTACCCACCAGCAGTGTTTATACCAATCATTATGGCATCCCTACCCACCAGCAGTGTTTATACCTATCATTATGGCATCCCTACCCACCAGCAGTGTTTATACCTATCATTATGGCATCCCTACCCACCAGCAGTGTTTATACCTATCATTATGGCATCCCTACCCACCAGCAGTGTTTATACCTATCATTATGGCATCCCTACCCACCAGCAGTGTTTATACCTATCATTATGGCATCCTAACCCACCAGCAGTGTATAAACGTTTCGTTATTACATCCCTACCCACCAGCAGTGTTTATACCTATCATTATGGCATCCCTACCCACCAGCAGTGTTTATACCTATCATTATGGCATCCCTACCCACCAGCAGTGTTTATACCTATCATTATGGCATCCCTACCCACCAGCAGTGTTTATACCTATCATTATGGCATCCTAACCCACCAGCAGTGTATAAACGTTTCGTTATTACATCCCTACCCACCAGCAGTGTTTATACCTATCATTATGGCATCCCTACCCACCAGCAGTGTTTATACCAATCATTATGGCATCCCTACCCACCAGCAGTGTTTATACCTATCATTATGGCATCCTAACCCACCAGCAGTGTATAAACGTTTCGTTATTACATCCCTACCCACCAGCAGTGTTTATACCTATCATTATGGCATCCCTACCCACCAGCAGTGTTTATACCAATCATTATGGCATCCCTACCCACCAGCAGTGTATAAGCCTTCCATTATGGCATCCTAACCCACCAGCAGTGTATAAACCTTTCATTATGGTATCCGTACCCACCAGCTGTGTATAAACCTGTCATTATGGCATTCTATAACCCACCAGCAGTGTATAAACCTTTCATTATGGCATCCTAACCCACCAGCAGTGTATAAACCTTTCATTATGGTATCCGTACCCACCAGCAGTGTATAAACCTTTCATTATGGCATTCTATAACCCACCAGCAGTGCATAACCCGTACATTATGGCATCCCTACCCACAAGGATAAGCCTTACACTGCCGCCCCAGCATTCTGACAACAGCTGTAGGGGGGAGAAATGCCGGTTTGCACCGCCGGTATGACCAGTAAGACCCCGGAGCAGTCCTGGCAGTCGTGGCACCAGCTGAGTGGTGTAGCTATACTCCTGAGTAATTCAGCATCTGGGGCCCCAGCACTTAGACAATTAGATCTAAATCCAGGGAGAGTTTGAAACCTGCGTCTGTGCATAAGTTTACCATCAGCGCCCACTTAACACTCCGACCTCTCTGCCCGAACTGGGCTCAACTAACTTCAGCAAACGGACAGAGCTCCGCTTTTGTATATTCTACTGCCCCAGGGAAAGTGGAGGGAGGGAGGGGGGGGGGGGGGGAGTTAAAACCCGGAAAACATATGAATGCGGAAAAAACAGCTATTCAACATCTAGGCAATTACTTTAATTGATTTCCTTCTCAACTACACAAGCTTATCTCAATATTAAAGATAAAAGGCTTGCCTTCCCGTCATAAAAACAACACGTATCTAACACAGATTGTGGGCCCAGTATTGCATCTCAACATATATCCCATTATTACCATGGGCTGGGCAGGGGCTGCGGCAGGGGTGGGGATGGGGGAGGGGGAGGGTAGGGGTATCACCCGGGCCAGTTCAGGCCGGCAGAGCGTGGCGCCACATGGGACATGCCATTTGAGAACCCGGACCGCCGCAGTGGCTTGGAAGCTCTACGTGAAGTGTCACTTTCATTGTCTGCGTCATATGTCATTTCCACGGCGGTGTCACGGGAATAAGGCCCGCGACTTGAGGGTCGAGGCCCCAAGCCTGGCTCCCTCGTCCACGTCGCTCATATCACCATGGAATCCATGGCCGTAGTAGTATACGTCAGTCGGCAGTTATACATGAGCTAGGCAGAGATCCATTTTCATTAGTCAGGTGTATTTCATGGCGGGAACGAAAAAACAGTGTTCTCTTCGTCTGTGTTCCCTTTACCACAACTAATTACTGTTGACTGCTAAAGACATAAGATAGATGATCTTGTTTTTCTTTGTCCACAAATATAGCTCCACTTCTCATACAATGCTGCAAGCCAATAAAAAAGAACAAGCGCGTGGGTTTGCATGTCTCAACGATGAAATATGCATCCCTCTTAAAATGCAGTTAGGACGCTACGCCGTTGCAATTATGAACTATGGGCGCTCCCGGTTGTGATCTATATCCGGTTTGGACGATGTCGGCACTACGTCACACAGCAGGACGTCCCTCGGCACGGAAAGGAGATTTGCCCCGAGCCACTCCGACAAGAGGACAGAACAAGACCATTAACGGGGGGCAAAATGACGACTGCTGACAAACCTTGATGAGCAAAAAATCGGAATGTCATGTTTCCCTTTCTTTCCTTTCTAATTAACAAGCCATTGGCAGACTGGAGCCACCTGGCGGCGCCCTTCAACACCATGCATGACAATGAACATCTCGTAGAGCAGCGAGAGCTGAGGCGTGAGCAGGGAACCGGACAGAGCATAGAGGTCGATCAGACACGTGACACCGCCTTAGGGCATTTTTCATGGGACAGGACGCCAATCGCGAGTAATACATGAGCTTTGTTTAAACAACGCAAAAGATTCATTTTCATCGACCAGGTGTATTTCATTGCGAGAACGTATAAAATCCTCGCTTCGTCTTGAAGTCTTCCACATACTTTTATTTGTTATATGTTATAAGATATATAGCCTTATAGCTGGTTGTTCTTCAATGCGACAGGAAGCGACTCGAGGGGAAGGAGATTCCACGGGGCGCGTGGTCGCGGCTTCCTACGAAGGTCAACCACTGATTGTTTACAGGACAAAGAGTCACAATGCCCGATACGCCCCAGAGCAACAACATCCAACCTGAATAACGCGACTGAAGCCATCATAATGAGGGGATTTACGGCCATCAGATGGGGCTGTGTTCATTATGTGCCATCGCCGACACAATGACGTCACAATGAGGGGATTTAAGGCCGTCAGACGAGGATGTGCGCATCACGTGCCACCATGGACACAATGGCGTCACAGTGAGGGGGTTTAAGGCCACCAGACGAGGCTGCGTCCATGACGTGCCACCGCGGACGATGTCGTAGACGTCCCGTTGACGTCATAACGTATTGCGTCGCACTTGTGCTATCCAGTGAAGGAATCACTCATATACATGTAACAATTGCAAAATGGGTGACATGGGCTTGGCCAGGCGAGGGAAGAACATACGGTGTACAATGGGTGACATGGGCTTGGCCAGGCGAGGGAAGAACATACGGTGTACAATGGGTGACATGGGCTTGGCCAGGCGAGGGAAGAACATACGGTGTACAATGGGTGACATGGGCTTGGCCAGGCGAGGGAAGAACATACGGTGTACAATGGGTGACATGGGCTTGGCCAGGCGAGGGAAGAACATACGGTGTACAATGGGTGACATGGGCTTGGCCAGGCGAGGGAAGAACATACGGTGTACAATGGGTGACATGGGCTTGGCCAGGCGAGGGAAGAACATACGGTGTACAATGGGTGACATGGGCTTGGCCAGGCGAGGGAAGAACATACGGTGTACAATGGGTGACATGGGCTTGGCCAGGCGAGGGAAGAACATACGGTGTACAATGGGTGACATGGGCTTGGCCAGGCGAGGGAAGAACATACGGTGTACAATGGGTGACATGGGCTTGGCCAGGCGAGGGAAGAACATACGGTGTACAATGGGTGACATGGGCTTGGCCAGGCGAGGGAAGAACATACGGTGTACAAAACGCGGCAATGAAATGACAAGTGGAATCTCTTATTTGGTGTTTGTTAGTTACGACTGCAAATAATATGATAAAACTCCGAACATCTGGATGATGAGACAGGAACTGCATAACTGATAAAGTAATGTTCTAATTGTGGTAACTGTGGTGTTTTCTTTTAAAAGAGCGGCAAGAAGGATAATAATGAGAATAAACGACAGTCGGGAGGCCGAGGCGGGCGGGATGCAGCCAAAGTCTGAGAGGGGGTGCCCGGTAGTGGCCGCGCGGGCTGCCCATTCGGCCACCCAGGCGGCCCCGCGGTCAGAGGAAGTAAGCACATAATGGAAGGACTAGGGGGGTAGAGCAAGAGACGGATGTAGAGACGGGAGAGGGGGTGGGGGCAGAGAAAGAGACGAAGAGAGAGACAGGGGAGGCGGGGGCAGAGCAGGAGACACGGAGAGAGACGGGGGAGGGGTGGGGGCAGACAAAGTAAGGAGCGGGGTCGTACTGCTGTCGGTTTCCGTCTCGCTGTCGCTGGCGTTGCTGCTGCTGTAAGCCTCCCGGAACACCGCCACCGAGCAGGCCGGCTCCAGCGCCACCACGTGGTCCATCTTCACACACGGGGATCCAGCCGCAGTATCCACACCGCGATCCCCTATATAGCGATGGTTGGCATATCAACAAATATCAGCTCCAGCTGGGGGGGGGGGGGGGGGGGATTACTTCACATGAAATTTTTCAAATTAAATTTCAATGATGATATGGGTTTTGCAACACGTTTTATAAAAGTGGCTGCCGCCCGTTGAACGTTAATCTTTGGATCCAGAAGAGTATATATATGATGTGCATTTCGCCACACACGTATCCTTAATTTCATTTCATGCTCATCGATGCCAGGATATGATCTCTATGATGGGTCGGGAAGCCACGATAGAGTGAGATCCAGACGCGACCACCTAATCCAGATGTCGGATGCATAATCCAGGGTAATATATGATCCGGTGCTGACAACGTAGCGGAACGGCTGAAGACTGGAGCAGCAACAGAAACTCTCCGCTTAAAGTGAATACAAGCCGGAGGTAAAAAGGGCCTCAGAGCCGCAATGTGTCATGACGTGGGAATTGATTTCAGGTCACGTGGCCGTGCCCGTGGCGGAGTGGCACGAGGTGTTCATTTCACGACACCACCTACTGACTGACTGACTGACGGCCGCGCTAGCTCGCTGGTTCCCCCCAGCTTGTGTGTGCGTCGTTTCCTTGACAGCTCGTGTAAACTGCGGCGGTAGGCTGCGCTACGGAAGACAGCGGCCGCTGCCTCCCTTCCTCTCTGCCGCCACGAGGCGGGGTCGGGGGTCGGGCGGTGGGGGGGGGGGGGTTATGGATGGGGTGGGGGGGGGGGGGTTGAGTCCGGGGTCCGGTCAGGGCCCAGCCCGCCTGCCTGGCGGGATAATAACTACCATAAGCGGACAGTAAGAGTACTCCTCTCGTAGGAGGGTGCCAGGTGTACGGCTCATACCTGTAGCATATCCAATGGCACTGCGTGTGTGTATGTGGCTAACGGCAGACCGTGCAACTCGATTTTGTCCAGTCGCGTTGGCGTTAACTGCGGTTGTTTGTTCCAGGGAAATGGAGAGACAACCCTCCATCCCCCCCAACTCCCACTCGTCCTCATGGCTCCCTGTCTCTCGTCCCTCTCCCGTTGTTACATCTCTTGTCGAGAGTTTGCCGAGAGGTGGTAATAATCCAGTTCCAGATGACAGCCTGGGTCATCACAGGGTGAGCGGCGTACCTGCTGTAGCCGGGGGACTGTCGCGGGTAGGTAGGGGGTGGATGAGGCGGGGCGGGGCGGGGAGAGGGTGCAGGAGGCGGGGGGGGGCGACCAGGATCGTGTTTCCAGATGCAGCTCGCTATGGCGTCAAAGGCCTATCCATCATTAAGCCAGACCTGGGTGTGGGTGCGACCCCCTACGGCGGCGTATTTCCACGGCCGGTGGTGGCCCGGTGCAAGGGCGCCCATCGCCACTGTGTGTTGGGGTTGGGGGGGAGGGGGAATCCACAATCACACACCGACCATCAGCCCATCAGCGCGTCCACCCCTGCAACCGCCCGCCACACACTCCCTTAGAGACACACACGAGACACTGGGCGGTTTCTGCGTAAGACAAAGCGACGGCGGAAATGAAAGAAAGAAGTTCGCGGTGATCGTTAGTGGAGTTGTTAGGCACTAGGGGGGGGCATCGGTCGCCCGGCCACAACTGACTGCGACAGGAGGACGGACGGCCCACCTTCCCCACCAGCCACACCATCCCCTCAATCCCCGCCAGCCACACCAGCGAGACGAGGACTGTCATAATCCCGGGGCGGGTTGGCCGTTGGGGGGTGTGGGGTGGGGGGAGGCGGGCGATTGGCGGGCAGTGGGCGGCACTCAAGGGTGGAGGGTGGGGCTTGACGGCCTGCCTGGCTGGCTGGCTGGCTGACAGGCTGGCCCGGTGGGGGGGGGGGCGGGTGCAGCGGACTGGGCGGCTGGGCCAGGCAGATGGGCGGCTGGTGGACGGCTGGACCAATCTCGCAGACTCCGGCAGTTTCCGCCGCCCAGGTGAGCGGGCACGACGTCGGTTTCCCCCGAACCCCCACCCCTCTCCTCTCCCCCTCCCCGGGTCCGGGTGGATAGGACAGGCCCCATCGTCCGCAGTGACCCCCTGTCTGCCCGCGGCTGTAGTTCTCTCCCTTATCAGGCCATCCAGCCCGCCTTCTTCTCGGAATATGGCGGACGGCTGCCGGACCGCCGAGGACTGCAGGACCACGCCCGTTGGGTAGGTCGGGCTCTACCCCGGCACCTGGCTCGATCGTCCTTCAATTTCAACGTCAGTGGGTTCGAGAAGGATTGTATAACCTATGGAGATTATAGGGCTATAGAGTCTCGTTGGCTTAGACTTCCGGTTTACTCATTTTGGGGACAAACAAACGAAGCACGTGTTCGGAACGTGTTTAGGATCTCTGCGCACACTGGTATCCTGACTATCTGTGACGTAGGCGTGACGTGTATGTTACGTAAAGAGAGAGACTGGGAACCAGACTACCTGCGCAAAACCAGGCGCCGAGGGGTGGGTCCATTGCGGAAGGCCTAGCGCTATGATAAAGAATATTTAAGAAATATAGCTTCACAAAACGGATAGATGACATATTTTTATTTGTTTGTGCCATCACAATGACGAATATTTGTTACGACGGGACAATACGACTGAGAAACTAACGTTTTTTTTTGCGTTTCCTACGAAAACGAGGCACTATGACGTCACACGGATTCTCCCCGGTGACAACGTTGGCGCAACGCTTCAAACAGAAAACTTACAAAAATGAAGAAACTTGGTCTTTTCGTGATCCAAAAGTGATGCGAAAACATCCAACTGGTCTTATTTTATCTTTACCATGTGGTTTAATGACGCACCCGTGTGTTGTTACTCCATGCACTGCACATCTTGATATCGGAATGGTTAAGTCGATCACTTGCTCTCGCCATTTTTGTTACCGCGGAGGCACGCGAAACTCTGTGACGTCACTCGCTGTTTGGTGAACTTGCGAAAACCCGGGTGCAGGGCTAAATTTAGAACGTTATTTTTAGCTTTCGAGTGTTTTGAAGACGGATTTTTTCTTGTATATTCCCAAAGTTCTGCGCTTCATCGCCTCCAAATATTTTAACATATATTTCCCATGGCCATGTTTAGTGAAATGGTACTCATAGTCTTTAGAATAAACCTGGAAAGAAATTGACTTATAGCTGCCTATACTTCAACATGAAGCACGTGTGTTTGTTTGTCCCCAAAACTGAAGTCTCGCGGCCCGATCGCGAGAACTGTATAGCCCTATATCGAGTTAATGGTGAGGATGTAAGGGTAGAAGTGGAGCCATGTCCCCGTGTGTACCCCTACTTTTCTATAAAGAAGGAGATGGGATCTTTATCAGACATTCGCATAACGGGGTGCGAACACTGAAATTCGATAATAGATTGGTCGCCGACCAAGCCAAGCGGGCTAACCGCCAGACCATTCGGGTGGCGCAGCCCTCACTTGCTGATAACGTCCCGCGGATACCACAAGTGAAATAGCGGACTCGGCATTGCCGGCGCCGCGGCAAGGTCCAGACCCCCACACCGCCCCGCCCCTACTCCTAGGCATGGCATCCTCCCCATAAGGCGGACTCGGCATTGCCGGCGCCGCGGCAAGGTCCAGACCCCCACACCGCCCCGCCCCTACTCCTAGGCATGGCATCCTCCCCATAAGGCGGACTCGGCATTGCCGGCGCCGCGGCAAGGTCCAGACCCCCACACCGCCCCCCCCCCTACTCCTAGGCATGGCATCCTCCCCATAAGGCGGACTCGGCATTGCCGGCGCCGCGGCAAGGTCCAGACCCCCACACCGCCACCCCCACCCTACTCCCAGGCATGGCATCCTCCACATAAGGCGGACTCGGCATTGCCGGCGCCGCGGCAAGACCCCCAGACCGTCCCCCTACTCCAAGGCCAGAGGGACGGTGGCGCGGTGGGTGGGGGAGGAGGGGCAGTGTCAGACTCGACAAGGTGACCGGCCATCCCAATGGAGTGGAGGAGGGACAGGGGGATGAGGGTGAATTGTTCCTAATGACTGGCTCCTGCCATTGCTGATGTGAGACAAGTATGGCAAAAACCTTGTAAGAGACAGGCCGCTTTCAGCGGTCACGTGCAATGCTGGTTCCGGTCCACCCTTACAGTCCCCCCCCCGCCACTCCTTCCGCTCACCCCTGCCCTCCTTCCTCTCACCCCTCCCGTCCGTGCTTCCTCTCCCACCCTGGCTGCTAGCGCGTCTCACCTTGACACAGGGACACGTCTCGCAGAATGCTCAGAGCACACTTCATACGGCGGGCGAAGAAAGGCCTCGAGTAGTGAAGAAGGGGGCTGAGAAGGGATGAGGGGGGCTGGGAGGGGCTGAGAGGGGCTGAGGGGGGCACGTCATGGGCAATGGGATTCGTTAACAGGGCCTTGTAACATAATTAACACTCGTGAGAACCAAGTGGGCGATAATGGAGGTCCGTGAAGACAAGGACAATGCCAAAGGAAAAAGTGGTGAACTTCACCATTTAGGCGGTTTCCTTAACGACACGCCTTGGTTGCATCAAGACCGTGACGGCGTGAACCTCAAATCTACCCATTGTGAAGCCGATGATCCCATGGCCTGACGTACGAGATGTAGAGATATGAAGTACAGTTACTGCGATTGACACGCGGACCAGAGTCACGTGGGACATGGAATGGAGAGCCACTATTTGCGCTAGTAAGTAGCAGGAATGGCGGAGTGTGACAGGACTCTCGACATACATATCAACCTTGAGTGTCAGCTCGCCTCTGCAATTACATCATCCTCCTGCGCCGGACCACGGACCGCCAACCCCCCCCCCCCCACCCCACCCATCTGTCTTCCCTTCCTGTCATTTGTCAAACACGGACCGGAAGTGACACATTGCACATATGGGAGCAGGGAGTCACGTGTATGATGTACCGGTACCGGAAGTGACGCATATTGTGTACTAGTACCGGAAGTGATGTATATGACGTACCGGAACCGGAAGTGACGAATATTGCGCATCAGCATAGGGACCATAGGATGTGCCGGCACCGCAAATGACGCGTATGACGTACAGGCATCGCAATGAACGCATACCGGCACCGGAAGTGACGCATATTGTGTACCGGCACCGGAAGTGACGCATATTGTGTACCGGCACCGGAAGTGACGTATATGACGTACCGGCACCGGATATAACGCATCTTACATCGGCACAAAGAAACGCTGGACAGCTATGCTCTACCATCAATATGGAGACACGGCATGGGAACGCGGCCGACATGTGGGTCCGAGAGCAGTGCCATTCCTTCTATCCCCGTTATGAACAGTGTGATGGGTCCCCATTGGCACCGTCAAGATGGCAAGCGATACTCTACAGAGGAGAGGACAGTAAGCACCGAGAGCGGCAAGTGACACTGCTCACACACCGCTGATGCAACCCATGCCAACACGTGGACGTCCAGCCTCCACATCATCCACCCCTGGCGGCCATGCTGGCTAGGGGTTAAAGCCCCTATAGCTGTCATGACATCCACCAAGAGCTCCTTGGAAATGTCAAGGCATAAAAACCGCAAGTGATGTCCACTAAACGCTTGTGTTTCTCCATACAGCGGTATGGGGTGGGGTGGGGATGGGGGAGGGAGTGCATTGATGGGGTTATTGGGGTGGCGATATATTGACATTTCAGCCGTCGGCTGTCCAAGGTCGCCATACCATAACCAATGATTAGCAAACAGAACGCAAGGTCAAAGGAAGTATTTTTAAGTACTCGTGTAGATCAGTGGCCTCCATAATGGGGAACACATGTCACATGATCCAACACCCCCCCCCCCCCACACACACACACATAAAAACTTAACACGCAATGCAGATGGTCTGATGAAGATCAGGTATTTGCAGCCGCCATGACACCCATCCAAACCCTTTGTCCGCCTGAAGGCGCTGTCCACCTTGACCCTCATCTACCCAGAGAGATAAATATGGCTGTACAGGACCTTCATTAGTATTGTTATCCCCTAGCTCCGTGTTACAAGACTTTTTATAATTAGGGGGCGCGTCAATATACCATATACTGTAAGTCATAACTTGCGATGTCACAAATGATGCAGTGAAGAGCAGCTTAGGGTATAACAACGATTACCTAAGGGTATTATAACAAAGGAAAGAGCAGCTTAGGGTATAACAACGATTACCTAAGGGTATAATAACAAAGGAAAATAACTGATGATGTAGTCCATAACCTTGACCTTATAAACTCTGATTGGCCCAGTGTGACCCATCTGTACACCAAGGTGGCCTAAAACACCGCTCCATTCTGCCAGCCATCAACACCGACCCCAACCCCCCCCACCCCCACCGACCCCCCACCCCCAACCCCCCACCTCTCCATCCCAAAAAAACAAATCGACGACGTAAAAGCATCACCAGACGAAGGCGCCACTAGTTCCACTGGTGTCAAAATAGACATAAGATATTGCATGGAGCGCTGGGGACAAGGTGCCCAACCCACATCTTGGACGGAATATCGCAGGGACCAAATAGAATTAGAGGCGGGTGGCGCGCCGGGGTAATGGTGTTGGCCAACATTTACACGCGGAGACAGTCGACACCCCTCTTACCGGCGCCGTGAGGTAACCCGAGACCGAGGCTTGCGTTACCGAGGCTTGCGTTACCGAGGCACAGAGCAAGCCAGGTCAGCGGCATGGCCGACCAATGTAGGTGCCAGCCATTCGGGGAAAAGGGTTTTAAATATAGGACTGGCGGCACCAAGGTAATTACCGGAAAGGTTGCAGATCAGCGCGGGTACAGTAACCCCCGGTAAAACCTACCGATGGCGAGCCAGCGAGCGTTGTGTGAAGTTTTGACAGACCAGAATCAGTCATCCGCCAAAAGCCGGGTCACTCTCAGCCCCCGTGTTTAGGGCCAAATGACAAACGTACTCAGGAATTCCATCGATGTGGTAATCGATGGCGTCTATAAATCGATCGATAATCTCCGGCCTCAGTACCGGTGGGTTTTCACTTTGGAGGGTTCACTGTATGGCCAATACATGGGGTTAGCGGTGCCAGCAATTCTGGTGGTGCCAGCAGTTCCTAGCCAGCAGGTCCTTGAGCACCGCACCTACTTCCGACGGAATGCATTAACCTCAACGGTGAACGCAATTGGAAGGGAGGATTTCAGGCTACCCTTAGGCTTAAGGAATCCTCCTTTTACGGGGCTGGTGAGGAAAGTTATGTCACATGTCGTTGAACCCTAAACAGTTTATGGAGAAAAAATACGAATATGGGAAGGGGCGTATATAAGAAGGGTCACTAAGAAGACAGCTCAAGATTACGAACAACCAAGATCAAAACTTAACATAACTGACCCCCCAAAGCAATAGCGTTAACTTAAAAGTTATTTATAGAGCTTTTTCTGATGAAAAAGTCAGTGTCAGAATGTTATGGCTATAGACATCTTAACATAGACATCTTAACATAGACATCTTAACATAGACATCTTAACATAGACGCATACGTTACAGTTGTGTTAAATCTGGATGCTAAGCTTCATTTTAGCGAACCGTAAAGACAAGAAATGGGCAACAAATGATTTGTCCCAGTAACTGTACGCTTCAGATAGATTTCGATCAGCGCGCTATGTGATGGAATACGTCAACCTCTTGGAGACCACCGCCAGTGATGATACAACACATATCAACCTCTTGGCGACCACCGCCAGTGATGATACAACACGTAGCAACCTCTTGGCGACCACCGCTAGTGATGATACAACACGTAGCAACCTCTTGGAGACCCCCGCCAGTGATGATACAACACATATCAACCTCTTGGAGACCACCGCCAGTGATGATACAACACATATCAACCTCTTGGAGACCACCGCCAGTGATGATACAACACATATCAACCTCTTGGCGACCACCGCCAGTGATGATACAACACGTAGCAACCTCTTGGAGACCCCCGCCAGTGATGAAAGACATATCAGCCTCTTGGAGACCACCGCCAGTGATGATACAACACATATCAGCCTCTTGGAGACCACCGCCAGTGATGATACAACACATATCAACCTCTTGGAGACCACCGCCAGTGATGATACAACACATATCAACCTCTTGGCGACCACCGCCAGTGATGATACAACACATATCAACCTCTTGGCGACCACCGCCAGTGATGATACAACACATATCAACCTCTTGGTGACCACCGCCAGTGATGATACAACACATATCAGCCTCTTGGCGACCACCGCCAGTGATGATACAACACATATCAACCTCTTGGCGACCACCGCTAGTGATGATACAACACATATCAACCTCTTGGCGACCACCGCCAGTGATGATACAACACATATCAACCTCTTGGCGACCACCGCTAGTGATGATACAACACATATCAACCTCTTGGCGACCACCGCTAGTGATGATACAACACATATCAACCTCTTGGCGACCACCGCCAGTGATGATACAACACATATCAACCTCTTGGCGACCACCGCTAGTGATGATACAACACATATCAACCTCTTGGCGACCACCGCCAGTGATGATACAACACATATCCGCCTCTTGGAGACCACCGCCAGTGATGATACAACACGTAGCAACCTCTTGGAGACCACCGCCAGTGATGATACAACACATATCAGCCTCTTGGAGACCACCGCCAGTGATGATACAACACATATCCGCCTCTTGGAGACCACCGCCAGTGATGATACAACACATATCCGCCTCTTGGAGACCACCGCCAGTGATGATACAACACGTAGCAACCTCTTGGAGACCACCGCCAGTGATGATACAACACATATCCGCCTCTTGGAGACCACCGCCAGTGATGATACAACACATATCCGCCTCTTGGCGACCACCGCCAGTGATGATACAACACATATCCGCCTCTTGGAGACCACCGCCAGTGATGATACAACACATATCAGCCTCTTGGAGACCACCGCCAGTGATGATACAACACATATCCGCCTCTTGGAGACCACCGCCAGTGATGATACAACACATATCCGCCTCTTGGCGACCACCGCCAGTGATGATACAACACGTAGCAACCTCTTGGAGACCACCGCCAGTGATGATACAACACATATCAACCTCTTGGAGACCACCGCCAGTGATGATACAACACGTAGCCACCTCTTGGAGACCACCGCCAGTGATGATACAACACATATCAACCTCTTGGAGACCACCGCCAGTGATGATACAACACGTAGCAACCTCTTGGAGACCACCGCCAGTGATGATACAACACATATCAACCTCTTGGAGACCACCGCCAGTGATGATACAACACATATCAACCTCTTGGCGACCACCGCCAGTGATGATACAACACATATCAACCTCTTGGAGACCACCGCCAGTGATGATACAACACGTAGCCACCTCTTGGAGACCACCGCCAGTGATGATACAACACATATCAACCTCTTGGAGACCACCGCCAGTGATGATACAACACATATCCGCCTCTTGGAGACCACCGCCAGTGATGATACAACACATATCAACCTCTTGGCGACCACCGCCAGGGATGATACAACACGTAGCCACCTCTTGGAGACCACCGCCAGTGATGATACAACACATATCAACCTCTTGGAGACCACCGCCAGTGATGATACAACACGTAGCAACCTCTTGGAGACCACCGCCAGTGATGATACAACACATATCAGCCTCTTGGAGACCACCGCCAGTGATGATACAACACATATCAACCTCTTGGAGACCACCGCCAGTGATGATACAACACATATCAACCTCTTGGAGACCACCGCCAGTGATGATACAACACGTAGCAACCTCTTGGAGACCACCGCCAGTGATGATACAACACATATCAACCTCTTGGAGACCACCGCCAGTGATGATACAACACATATCAACCTCTTGGCGACCACCGCCAGTGATGATACAACACGTAGCAACCTCTTGGCGACCACCGCCAGTGATGATACAACACATATCAACCTCTTGGTGACCACCGCCAGTGATGATACAACACATATCAACCTCTTGGAGACCACCGCCAGTGATGATACAACACATATCAACCTCTTGGCGACCACCGCTAGTGATGATACAACACGTAGCAACCTCTTGGAGACCCCCGCCAGTGATGATACAACACATATCAAGCTCTTGGCGACCACCGCCAGTGATGATACAACACATATCAACCTCTTGGCGACCACCGCTAGTGATGATACAACACGTAGCAACCTCTTGGAGACCCCCGCCAGTGATGATACAACACATATCAACCTCTTGGAGACCACCGCCAGTGATGATACAACACGTAGCAACCTCTTGGAGACCCCCGCCAGTGATGATACAACACATATCAACCTCTTGGAGACCACCGCCAGTGATGATACAACACATATCAACCTCTTGGCGACCACCGCCAGTGATGATACAACACGTAGCAACCTCTTGGAGACCACCGCTAGTGATGATACAACACGTAGCAACCTCTTGGAGACCACCGCCAGTGATGATACAACACATATCAACCTCTTGGCGACCCCCGCCAGTGATGATACAACACGTAGCAACCTCTTGGAGACCCCCGCCAGTGATGATACAACACATATCCGCCTCTTGGAGACCCCCGCCAGTGATGATACAACACATATCAACCTCTTGGAGACCACCGCCAGTGATGATACAACACATATCAACCTCTTGGAGACCACCGTCAGTGATGATACAACACGTAGCAACCTCTTGGAGACCCCCGCCAGTGATGATACAACACGTAGCAACCTCTTGGAGACCACCGCCAGTGATGATACAACACGTAGCAACCTCTTGGAGACCACCGCCAGTGATGATACAACACATATCAACCTCTTGGAGACCACCGTCAGTGATGATACAACACGTAGCAACCTCTTGGAGACCACCGCCAGTGATGATACAACACATATCAGCCTCTTGGTGACCACCGCCAGTGATGATACAACACATATCAACCTCTTGGAGACCACCGCCAGTGATGATACAACACATATCAACCTCTTGGAGACCACCGTCAGTGATGATACAACACGTAGCAACCTCTTGGAGACCCCCGCCAGTGATGATACAACACGTAGCAACCTCTTGGAGACCACCGCCAGTGATGATACAACACATATTAACCTCTTGGAGACCACCGCCAGTGATGAAAGGCATATCAGCCTCTTGGAGACCACCGCCAGTGATGATACAACACATATCAGCCTCTTGGAGACCACCGCCAGTGATGATACAACACGTAGCAACCTCTTGGAGACCACCGCCAGTGATGATACAACACATATCAGCCTCTTGGAGACCACCGCCAGTGATGATACAACACATATCCGCCTCTTGGAGACCACCGCCAGTGATGATACAACACATATCCGCCTCTTGGAGACCACCGCCAGTGATGATACAACACGTAGCAACCTCTTGGAGACCACCGCCAGTGATGATACAACACATATCAGCCTCTTGGAGACCACCGCCAGTGATGATACAACACATATCCGCCTCTTGGAGACCACCGCCAGTGATGATACAACACATATCCGCCTCTTGGAGACCACCGCCAGTGATGATACAACACATATCAGCCTCTTGGAGACCACCGCCAGTGATGATACAACACATATCAGCCTCTTGGCGACCACCGCCAGTGATGATACAACACATATCAACCTCTTGGCGACCACCGCTAGTGATGATACAACACATATCAACCTCTTGGCGACCACCGCCAGTGATGATACAACACATATCCGCCTCTTGGAGACCACCGCCAGTGATGATACAACACGTAGCAACCTCTTGGAGACCACCGCCAGTGATGATACAACACATATCAGCCTCTTGGAGACCACCGCCAGTGATGATACAACACATATCCGCCTCTTGGAGACCACCGCCAGTGATGATACAACACATATCCGCCTCTTGGAGACCACCGCCAGTGATGATACAACACATATCAGCCTCTTGGAGACCACCGCCAGTGATGATACAACACATATCAGCCTCTTGGCGACCACCGCCAGTGATGATACAACACATATCAACCTCTTGGCGACCACCGCTAGTGATGATACAACACATATCAACCTCTTGGCGACCAACGCCAGTGATGATACAACACATATCAGCCTCTTGGAGACCACCGCCAGTGATGATACAACACGTAGCAACCTCTTGGAGACCCCCGCCAGTGATGATACAACACATATCAACCTCTTGGAGACCACCGCCAGTGATGATACAACACATATCAACCTCTTGGCGACCACCGCTAGTGATGATACAACACGTAGCAACCTCTTGGAGACCCCCGCCAGTGATGATACAACACATATCAACCTCTTGGAGACCACCGCCAGTGATGATACAACACATATCAACCTCTTGGAGACCACCGCCAGTGATGAAAGAACACGTAGCAACCTCTTGGAGACCACCGCCAGTGATGATACAACACATATTAACCTCTTGGAGACCACCGCCAGTGATGAAAGGCATATCAGCCTCTTGGAGACCACCGCCAGTGATGATACAACACATATCAGCCTCTTGGAGACCACCGCCAGTGATGATACAACACGTAGCAACCTCTTGGAGACCACCGCCAGTGATGATACAACACATATCAGCCTCTTGGAGACCACCGCCAGTGATGATACAACACATATCCGCCTCTTGGAGACCACCGCCAGTGATGATACAACACATATCAGCCTCTTGGAGACCACCGCCAGTGATGATACAACACATATCCGCCTCTTGGAGACCACCGCCAGTGATGATACAACACGTAGCAACCTCTTGGAGACCACCGCCAGTGATGATACAACACATATCAACCTCTTGGAGACCACCGCCAGTGATGATACAACACATATCAGCCTCTTGGAGACCACCGCCAGTGATGATACAACACATATCCGCCTCTTGGAGACCACCGCCAGTGATGATACAACACGTAGCAACCTCTTGGAGACCACCGCCAGTGATGATACAACACATATCAACCTCTTGGAGACCACCGCCAGTGATGATACAACACATATCAACCTCTTGGAGACCACCGCCAGTGATGATACAACACATATCAACCTCTTGGAGACCACCGCCAGTGATGATACAACACATATCAACCTCTTGGCGACCACCGCCAGTGATGATACAACACGTAGCAACCTCTTGGAGACCCCCGCCAGTGATGATACAACACATATCAACCTCTTGGAGACCACCGCCAGTGATGATACAACACATATCAGCCTCTTGGAGACCCCCGCCAGTGATGATACAACACATATTAACCTCTTGGAGACCACCGCCAGTGATGAAAGGCATATCAGCCTCTTGGAGACCACCGCCAGTGATGATACAACACATATCAGCCTCTTGGAGACCACCGCCAGTGATGATACAACACATATCAGCCTCTTGGAGACCACCGCCAGTGATGAAAGGCATATCAGCCTCTTGGAGACCACCGCCAGCGATGATACAACACGTAGCAACCTCTTGGAGACCACCGCCAGTGATGATACAACACATATCCGCCTCTTGGTGACCACCGCCAGTGATGATACAACACATATCAGCCTCTTGGAGACCACCGCCAGTGATGATACAACACATATCAGCCTCTTGGAGACCACCGCCAGTGATGATACAACACGTAGCAACCTCTTGGAGACCACCGCCAGTGATGATACAACACATATCAAGCTCTTGGCGACCACCGCCAGTGATGAAAGACATATCAACCTCTTGGAGACCACCGCCAGTGATGATACAACACATATCAAGCTCTTGGCGACCACCGCCAGTGATGAAAGACATATCAACCTCTTGGAGACCACCGCCAGTGATGATACAACACGTAGCAACCTCTTGGAGACCACCGCCAGTGACGAAAGACATATCAACCTCTTGGAGACCACCGTCAGTGATGATACAACACATATCAACCTCTTGGCGACCACCGCCAGTGATGAAAGACATATCAACCTCTTGGAGACCACCGCCAGTGATGATACAACACATATCAACCTCTTGGCGACCACCGCCAGTGATGAAAGACATATCAACCTCTTGGCGACCACCGCCAGTGATGATACAACACATATCAACCTCTTGGAGACCACCGTCAGTGATGATACAACACGTAGCAACCTCTTGGAGACCCCCGCCAGTGATGATACAACACATATCAACCTCTTGGAGACCACCGCCAGTGATGATACAACACGTAGCAACCTCTTGGAGACCACCGCCAGTGATGATACAACACATATTAACCTCTTGGAGACCACCGCCAGTGATGATACAACACATATCAACCTCTTGGAGACCACCGCCAGTGATGATACAACACATATCAACCTCTTGGCGACCACCGCCAGTGATGATACAACACGTAGCAACCTCTTGGAGACCACCGCCAGTGATGATACAACACGTAGCAACCTCTTGGAGACCACCGCCAGTGATGATACAACACATATTAACCTCTTGGAGACCACCGCCAGTGATGATACAACACATATCAGCCTCTTGGAGACCACCGCCAGTGATGATACAACACGTAGCCACCTCTTGGAGACCACCGCCAGTGATGATACAACACATATCCGCCTCTTGGTGACCACCGCCAGTGATGATACAACACATATCAGCCTCTTGGAGACCACCGCCAGTGATGATACAACACGTAGCCACCTCTTGGAGACCACCGCCAGTGATGATACAACACATATCAGCCTCTTGGAGACCACCGTCAGTGATGATACAACACATATCAACCTCTTGGAGACCACCGCCAGTGATGATACAACACATATCAACCTCTTGGAGACCACCGCCAGTGATGATACAACACATATCAGCCTCTTGGTGACCACCGCCAGTGATGATACAACACATATCAGCCTCTTGGAGACCACCGTCAGTGATGATACAACACATATCAACCTCTTGGAGACCACCGCCAGTGATGATACAACACGTAGCAACCTCTTGGAGACCACCGCCAGTGATGATACAACACATATTAACCTCTTGGAGACCACCGCCAGTGATGAAAGGCATATCAGCCTCTTGGAGACCACCGCCAGTGATGATACAACACGTAGCCACCTCTTGGAGACCACCGCCAGTGATGATACAACACATATCCGCCTCTTGGTGACCACCGCCAGTGATGATACAACACATATCAGCCTCTTGGAGACCACCGCCAGTGATGATACAACACATATCAGCCTCTTGGAGACCACCGTCAGTGATGATACAACACGTAGCAACCTCTTGGAGACCACCGCCAGTGATGATACAACACATATCAACCTCTTGGAGACCACCGCCAGTGATGATACAACACATATTAACCTCTTGGAGACCACCGCCAGTGATGAAAGGCATATCAGCCTCTTGGAGACCACCGCCAGTGATGATACAACACATATCAGCCTCTTGGAGACCACCGCCAGTGATGATACAACACATATCAGCCTCTTGGAGACCACCGCCAGTGATGATACAACACATATCAGCCTCTTGGAGACCACCGCCAGTGATGAAAGGCATATCAGCCTCTTGGAGACCACCGCCAGTGATGATACAACACGTAGCAACCTCTTGGAGACCACCGCCAGTGATGATACAACACATATCCGCCTCTTGGTGACCACCGCCAGTGATGATACAACACATATCAGCCTCTTGGAGACCACCGCCAGTGATGATACAACACATATCAGCCTCTTGGAGACCACCGCCAGTGATGATACAACACGTAGCAACCTCTTGGAGACCACCGCCAGTGATGATACAACACATATGAAGCTCTTGGCGACCACCGCCAGGGATGAAAGACATATCAACCTCTTGGAGACGACCGCCAGTGATGATACAACACATATCAACCTCTTGGCGACCACCGCCAGTGATGATACAACACGTAGCAACCTCTTGGAGACCCCCGCCAGTGATGATACAACACATATCAACCTCTTGGAGACCACCGCCAGTGATGATACAACACATATCAGCCTCTTGGAGACCACCGCCAGTGATGATACAACACATATCAACCTCTTGGCGACCACCGCCAGTGATGATACAACACATATCAACCTCTTGGAGACCACCGCCAGTGATGATACAACACGTAGCAACCTCTTGGAGACCACCGCCAGTGATGATACAACACATATCAACCTCTTGGAGACCACCGCCAGTGATGATACAACACATATCAACCTCTTGGCGACCACCGCCAGTGATGATACAACACGTAGCAACCTCTTGGAGACCACCGCCAGTGATGAAAGACATATCAACCTCTTGGAGACCACCGCCAGTGATGATACAACACGTAGCAACCTCTTGGAGACCACCGTCAGTGATGATACAACACATATCAACCTCTTGGAGACCACCGCCAGTGATGATACAACACATATCAACCTCTTGGAGACCACCGCCAGTGATGAAAGACATATCAACCTCTTGGAGACCACCGCCAGTGATGATACAACACGTAGCAACCTCTTGGCGACCACCGCCAGTGATGATACAACACATATCAAGCTCTTGGCGACCACCGCCAGTGATGATACAACACATATCCGCCTCTTGGAGACCACCGCCAGCGATGATACAACACATATCAGCCTCTTGGAGACCACCGCCAGTGATGAAAGGCATATCAGCCTCTTGGAGACCACCGCCAGTGATGAAAGACATATCAACCTCTTAAACCGCAATAACACTGCAGGCAACAGACGCCTCATTGGTTTAGGAAGCCGTTCTCCAGACCACACACTTAACCGCTTCTAAGCGAGCCTTTTACGGTCATTTACAACGTCTTTTACGACTGATACGGGGATGAAAACGGGGATTTTACAGACACTAAAATGGCAATCAGCGCCCCTCCCACCCCTCCTCTCCACGTCTTGGGTGGCATACCGACCATCAGATTGATGGTTTCGGCGCCTTGACAGCTCTGCGCCCCCCCCCCCACCCACTCCCGTAGAGCCCCCACCGCGCCGGGCTAATCCACTACAAAGTCGCGTGGCGGTGGACGGTTTTACGGCGGCAACACCCCTCTGCCATGAAAACCCCATTAGGGGCGGACAAGGGGGGGGGGGGGGGGGTGGAGGTAGAGGGTAGGTGGCGGGTGGGGGAGGGAGACGGTCTTGTAACTCAGCCAACCGTTATTTACAACTGCTCCCCCCCCCCCGCCTCCCGCCTGTGACAAGACGCTGACGAGAGCCTCTCAACATGGGACGTCCTCACCAGGCGCCGGAACTACTTTATTCGGCGTAAAGATATCGCGCCGATTTTGAAGGACAGCCCCAAGCTCCTCGCGCGGTGGCGCTACGCAAGCTAGCTTTTACCGCTGCTGTCGGCCGGGGACAAATTTCAAGATCCTTGAAAAACGGTCAAATCAGCTGTAATTTCTTGCAATGATAGAATTTTCAAGAATAAAACATAAAAATAACCAGCTTTGTCTATTTAATACAGCAAAAAACATCTTGTACCCTTCGAAAAAGTTATAATTGTGACAGAACTCTTTCTTTTCATCACCTGATTTCATGTGTTATTAGGCTTAGGCTGGGTCCCAGCACCAATTTGCAGAAATGCGCGACGCATTTTTCCTATTGATTTGCGCAGCGCCGCCCTGGCGAATGAGTGTGAAAATACATTGAAGACGTAGGCGACAACAGAGATATAATGGAGCCCTAGCGGAGTGAGTCGAAGGCAGAGAGTGAGACAGCCCCACCCCTCACACCCCTTCCACCCGCCACTACCTAAGAGGGTCAATCCATCTTCACAACAGCCCCCTATATGATATGACATTGGGGGGGGGGGGGGCAGAGGGTGCCACACACCCCCGGAGAGGACTCTTGGATTGCGAGACAGACGACAGAATCCCATCAAATATAATTTTTTACTCCCGTATCGTTCCTTAAATACCGAGCGGCCATGATATATATGGCGAGCCACACGTAGCCAGATGGAGAGCTTGAGAGTTGGCCGGCGGCGACAGCGGGCCCCGGCGCCCCTTATAGTCACTTAGCTATTAATATATATCCCGGGTCCCCCAAAAGAAGTGTGGACAGCAGCCTGAAGGACAGCATGGAGCAATTAAGGAAGATCATTATCTTCCCCCTCTCCCCCCTTGTAACCCCCGCCCCCGCCCCCCTCCCGCCCCCAGGGGTCCCCCGGCGGAACCGCCGACCTTACACATGTAGACGTGACCTTCCTGCATTATAAATGGCGCTCCACGAAATGATGAGGCGGCCCCTGCCGGGACGCCGGGTCCTGGCGCCCGGGGCGTGGGCAACAACTACCGCGGGGAGTGGGGGTGGGGGGGGGGGCGGTGGAGTTGCGGCGGTGGGTCAAAGGTGGCTGGATGGCTGGCATAACGGGGTGCTTGTGATGGGAAGGTAAGATGGGACTTTTCCTCCGGTTCTCAATTATGCGTGTATGTTACGGTGTGAGGGCGGTGAGGGAGGGGGAGCCGGGGGGGGGGTGAGCGGTGGGGGAGGCCTGTAAGGGCTGGTGTGGGTGAAGAGGGGAGTTGGGGGGGAGGGGAGGGTTAGGGTGAGGGGTGGTATGTGGGAGGAGGGGAAGCTAGGATGGCTGAGGTCGTCGCGAGATGACACAACAAGCCCGCCGGCATCGCCATAAGTAAACCACGTGACGACCACGTGGCCGGGAGCGCCTATAGCACAAACTGCTCCCAAGGGGTTGACAATGTCAACTGTTACCCTGTCGGACGCCTATCAAAGCCTGCGCCTGCGGCCTGACACCCCCTGACAGCCCCCTCCCCCACCCCCCACCCCCGCCCCTCCCCCACTGTCGCCCACAGATAATCTAACCCCCAGGCCGGGAGTGCTACCCACCCCTCTGCTCCCTCCATTTTATCCGCGGGAGCCACCAGCCCCTCAATCATCTCGATGCTCGCCATCCGCTATTATCGCCCACATATTGGAAGGCCCTGACGAACAAAGATTAAACACCAAATATAATTCACTTAGCCGGGGCGCCAGACAAATTTGTCCCCGAGCTATTACCCCAAGCGGGAATCGGCCACACATAAAAATGTTAGAGGCCGTCATGTGAATGTGACCCTCATGGGACCCCGTAAAAGGTTCTTCTGAGCCGGTCGGGGACAGACTTTTTCAATAGGCTGAAAGCCACCGCAACCTTGTCTCCGTGAAAGGGGCACCTGAATAGTTAATCCAATGCCAGGTCCTCAGGGTGTCTCGGGCGATAAATACGGGGGGGGGGGGAGGAAGGGGGGGGGGGTGTTGCTTTATTGGTGGGTAGAGCGGAACCATTATCTTCAACTGGCTTCAATGTTTAAAGATTTATTTTTTACATGGAGAGGCTGCGAGAAGAGAAGACCAATATCCAGGGAAGTAGATGTGTAGCCAGAGGGGTGCTCTGGCATCCTATATCAACTCTGGGAGAGACCTGGTCAGACAGAAGAGGAGAGCGAATCATGACCAGGGGAATAGATATCTGTATGGAGGGATGCACCACCTACAGACTGATGTTTGCTTATCCCACAATATCTGCGGGTAACAAATGGGTCAAACAACATGATCAGATAATGACAGACAAATATGCGTAACAATGACTGTGGTTTCACAGGAGGCCCTGAGGCCTAGGTTTGTCCATCCTGTTGTAACGCGGCCCGCCCTTCGCCCCCAGAGGGGAGGAGAGGTGGGGGGGGGGGAGGTGACGCTACAACAGTAACAAGCCCTGATTCACACCGTCGTTATTCCATGTATGTATACACATGCCGACAAAGTGTAAGGTTATTAGTGAACCTGGCATCGGGAGACAAGCAGGGCTAGGGATGCTGTTGGCACATCTATCACCGCCACGGATACTGGCCTTCCGTCTGCGGTGGCAGGTATATATGTGGTGACCCGGCGCCATGACAGTTCCCATCACCAAGAGGGTGGGGGGTGGAGGGGGGGGGGGGGTACTCGGGACCCATCCTTTAGCCGCCGAGGTGGCACTGGCCTCTGGCAGACGGGGAGCACGCCGACAGCGCCACCACCGGCCAGTCCGCCAGACAGATCACCGGACACATCAGCGGTGGGGGTGGCGGTGGGGGTGGCGGGGGGGGGTGGGTGTGGGGTGTGGGTGTGGCCGTGAGGATGGGGGGCGGGTTGGGGGTAGCGGTGGGGGATTGGTGTGGGTGTTGCGGTGGGGGCGGCGGTGGGGGTGGGGGTGGCGGTGGGGGTGGGGGTGGAGTGGCGGTGGCGGAGGGGGTAAGGGTAAGGCATTTGACAGAAAGACAAAAGGAGAAACAGAAACAATATCTTGTGTTCGTGACGTTACGTCACTGTAGGACGTGTGGCGTCATTGTAAGACGTGTGACGTCATTGTACGACGTGTTACGTCATTGTAAGACGTGTGATGTCATTGTAAGACGTGTGACGTCATTGTACGACGTGTGCCGTCATTGTAAGACGTGTGACGTCATGGTAAGACGCATCGTGACAAAAAAAGTAACTGACGTCATTAAGACACTGCTCAAAACGAACAATCAGCTAACCAAATCAGCTAACCAAATCAGCTAACCAAATCAGCTAACCAAATACTCCTCTATATATGTAAACCAAGGAATCAGATAATACGTCAACCAGACATACAACTATCTCCTCACTCACAAGGGGCCGGCCCCGATAGCTTAGTGGCTTAGAGCGCTTGCCTTGAGTGTTCTGGCCCCGCTGTGGCCAGGTCTGTGTGGTCGCAAGATAAAAACCCCATGTCCTTAGTCGCAAAGAGTAGGGGGTTAGCCCCTGGGGACATGGCTCCAATCTACATTCCTTCTCCCATGGACGCGATAAGACCAAAAGAGGTTAAAGCGTCCTGAATATACAACTAACCTCACTCACAAATCCCTAAGCTCACAAATTGCTGTTTAATAATTTCCCGTGACTTAGACCTTTGACCAACAAATTGTTATCGAACATGATCGGTCATTTAACGCTACATGTCTTCGTGACCTAAATGTGAGGCACCCAGCAGATATAGCCAAGCTATCGACCAAGCTATCCGCCTACCTATCGTGGAAGCAAAGTGCCGCAGCGTTGGCCACTCGTGCCACGTAAGGTGCCAATCTACTGGGGTGGCCGATCGGCTAAACATCATTGTCACGCACTGCCCCCTTCAGGGAGAGTGCCACACCCGTCAGACGCGAGGCGGGGGGAGGAAGGGGGGGGGGTGTGGAATTCAGAGGATGGGTTTAACGCTAGGTGTGGGTATGGGGGTGGGGATGTGAGTTGGGGGGGGGGACGTGTCGTGGGTAGTTGGGGTGCCACTGGGCTTTATCACCTTGCCAACCCGTGCTGCAACAACCTGGTAAAGAGCGACAGTCACTATCCCTGCACAATCCCGACCCCCACACCTTCCAGCCAAGTCTTCCACAGTTGCCATCACTGGCGCGAGGATCATCCGTCCATTTGCGTGATTGGCTTAGATACCTCGCGCCGAAAGTCCATTGTGACGTCACAGGTTCTCACGCGCTGGGGACGCACGGGGGGGTCGGGTATAAGCCGTCTCACCCCATACATCATCCCCATTGCTCCAGCCAAGACTCTCACGAAGCCATGCGTGAATCGAAAACAGTTTTCCTTGGTTATGATTTCTCTTTGGAATCATAACAAAGACTAATGCATCCTTTGGTGGCATAGCCATCAACCTGTTTGACCGAATGCTTTGATTGTATAAAGGTCCTTCTAAAAACCACTTTGGGTTGCCGCCCTAGGCCTGGGAGAGCAAGCGCTGGGGACCCGGACAAGGGAAAGGGCAAAGGCAGTCGATAATAGCTTGTCGCAATACATCCGGCGCGCCTCCTAGCGGCGAAGCGGCCAAGTGGTCCCCGTGTCACGAACGGCAAATTCAAACCAAGAATGTAAGCTCCATAGAAAGGTGGGGTAGGGGCGGGGGCGGGGAGGAAGAGGGGGGGGGGATGAGATGTAAACGGACACAGTCTCAACCTGACGTGAGCAGCAATGGTTTACTTAAGAGCTGTGAATCGCAAGGCCCGTTAATGACCACCAATTGACATTGGCGGCTTAGGGAGGGGGATCGGGTTGGAAGGGGTTACAGCGGCGGTTTACATGGCGGGGAAGACGGGAGGCGGAAAGCGGGTAGGGGGAAGAGGGGAGGGAAAGGGAGAGGGGGAGAAGGGAGGGGGATGGAGAGAAGAGAGGGGGAGGGGGAAGAGGGAAGGGGAGGAGGGTTAAGGGGGAAGGGGAGGGGGAGGGAGGGAGGGAGCGGGGGAGGGAGGACGGAGGATGGAAGAGGGAGGAGGGAGAGAGGAGGGAAGAGGGAGGAGGAATGACGGAGGATGGAGGACTGAGTAGAGAGGAGGGAGAAGGGAGAAGAGAGGACAGAGGATGGAGGAGGGTGGAGGAAGAGGGTGGAAGAACAGGATGGAGGAGGGTGGAGGAAGAGGGTGGAAGAACAGGATGGAGGAGGGTGGAGGAAGAGGGTGGAGGAAAAGGATGGAGGAGGGTGGAGGAAGAGGGAGGCGAGAGGAAGGGGGAGGAAGGGGAAGACGGAGGAGAGAGGAGGGAGGATGGAGGGAGGAAGGAAGAGCGGGAGGGAGGGCGAAGAAGGGAGAAGGGCGGAGGGAGGCGCGCGGAGGGAGGAGGAGGGTAGACGGCGGGAGGACGGAGGCGGGCGGGAGGTAGGAGGAGGGAGGAGGGAGAAGGAGGGTAGACGGTGGGAGGAGGAGGGAGGAGGGAGAAGGAGAGTAGACGGTGGCGATCGTGGTGGCATCATCTTCGTGGCGCCCTGAACGCTGACTTCCGGTCGCCAGGTCACGTGTTCTTTCCGGTCGCCGCATGGGGGCGCTTCCGTCTCCCGCTCTGTCCATCACCCCCAGGAAATGGACGTGAGAGAGACGGGATCCGGGGGCCTTAGGTGTATAGAGTGGGGGCCAGACATGGAGGGGTGAAAGCAGAGGCTGGGATACTATCGGCGACATCGGGTCATTGGTTTGAAGCCCATCACACCTCACATCAACTACTAAACTTCTAAAACAGGTGCACCACATAACGAGGAGATGGGGGACACAGCCTCAAATGTGTATCCTGATTGCAATGCCTCTTCATTTACGTACGAGATAAAAAGACAACATACCCATCTCAATAATTAGGGACGACACAGGTACATGTAGGTGATTATAGCTTTCCCACAAGTTGCCATGGTTTCCACGAGACACAACGCATCGTCATGGGAGCCGCGATGACTGGCGTCCCTGATGAATGACGTCACAGTCGACCAGCTCCTCCCGTTTGTCCCTTTCCCGATAGTCACATGACCGTGACTTAGCAGTGAAAAAGCATGTCATTAATATCGGTGGGGCACTCACGGTAAGAATGTCAAGCGGGACCTGTTGGTTCCGTATTATAGACCACATGGAATGGCAAACAGTAATGCCCATTGTCCACACACAGACAATCCCCTATATATCATAACAGTTGGTCTGCCACAGAGGCAGCAGTCCAGTCCCCCATTTAAAGCCATATCCCCGCTATATTTGGCACACACATCATTCCAGCCGAAGGCATGAGACAATACGACAGTCCCGCATCAATGCGTCTCCCAGTAGAGGGCGCTGAGTGGCGCAGTAACTCGGCCGCCCCTGGGTCAGCCCTGACACGGACTCGGGAGAGCGTGAAAATTACTGGCTGGCCCGGGGGTGAGCGAGGCGCTCAATCACCCCACATAGTCCGGGCAGCCTGTGCTGAAAAAGGGCTTAACCCAAAACAAATTGCAATAGTAATGAAACTTGGTTTTTCTGAATCCGTAGTTATCTGAAAATATCATATTCAAAATCTACCAAAATCTACTCATTGGAACATAGTTTTTTCGCCGATAGTTTACCCTACCCCTTGAACTCAGATTGGCAACACATTTTTAACGGATCGACAAGACGGGATAAGGCGGGGCGGTTAAAAACCTACTACATATTGCTCGCTACATACAATACGCATGTTATATGTGATAAACTGTTAAGTGAGCTACATAATGTCGATAAAAAAATTATTAAAAGTTTATTAATGTCGAATATTATTTTTAATTAGTGACCCCCCCCCCCCCCCCGCTCACGAACCACCTGGTGAAAAGGTCGTGGAAACCAACTGACAGTAGCGAATGTTGTTTATATAATAAACATGGAATAATTGGTATATTTGTTATTGAAAACCGTTAAATAAATATATAATTTTAATTATATTTCATTCTTGCACTAGGAGATATTTGCGCACTTGTAACAGGGCTTATTTTTCATCTTGGCTTGTCATACTGACTTGTCGCGAGACACGCTACGTCACAGCGCGCGCCACTTGTTTCCCTGCGCGACTTGGTTCCTCCAAGAGGAATGTTTCATTTTCACTACGAAGCGAGCCGGTTCGGCAACAGAATGGTAATGTTTTGTAAGAAACCTTTGTGTGCAAATGTCAGCATATCAAGATGACCGACTGTGTATTTTGCCAAGAGCCGTTGACAAATGGAGACCCAATTGTTAAGTTGACGCAAAAGGGTTGCGATGGTATCATCAACGCCGGTGCAGCTAGAGGCAGTCATATAGAAGTGGCTCTTTGCCAAGCTGTACATGCGAAGTGCCGAAGTGAATTTACCAACCCCAGATCGATCCAGTATTACAACAAACGAAAACTTTGTGGTGAACAGGAGCCAAACCTGCAACGCACACTTAGATCAGAGGAATCCACCTTCAGCTATAAAGATGATTGCATACTTTGTGGTTGCCCAGATGTGTATAACGGCAGACATCAGTCATATAAACTTATTACAGTTAGAACCATGGACTTCCAAAAGAAAATACTGAAGGCATGTGAGGTGTTCAAAGGAGAATGGGCGGATATCGTAAGAGCCAGAGTACTTTTCGTCCAGGATCTGCCAGCTGCAGATGCAGTGTACCACAATATTTGCAGTGTCAACTTTAGAACAGGAAAAGATGTGCCAAGCATGTTTCCGAAGACCACAGGACAGAGAGCCGCAAAATGCAAGAAACTCGGTCCAAGTAGAAGGCCTAAAGATTGTATAAGAACTGAAGCCTTCCAACTAGTAGCCGATTACCTTGAAAATAATGACGATGAACAAGTGACTATCAATGACCTGATAAGCAAGATGAATGAATACCTCAAAGATACTGATATAGAGCCATATAGCTTTCCACACATGAAGACAGTTAAAAAAACGTTTTAAGGAGGATATAATTATCACAGAGGTCAATGGAAAGCCAAATGTAGTAACATTTCATACAACTGCTTCCAATATATTACACAATTTTCACCAGCAAACGATGCAAAATCAAACTGATCAGAAGGACAACATAATCGAAACAGCAGCAAATTTTATAAAACAGGAAATCCGAGAAGTTGAACAGACAAGGGAGACCTACCCCACAGTTGAAGAGTTATCAACAGAAACAGCACTGGAGTTTTTGCCCATATCTCTAAAACGTTTGTTAAAACACGTTTTCTGTGGTTCAGATACAAGTAGCAAAATTGCTTCAATAGGTCAAGCAATCATGCAGGCAGCCCGCCCCCGTACTCTTCTTGCCCCACTGCAAATTGGATTGGGTGTTCAAATGCATCACCACTTCCAGTCAAAATTTCTTGTGGATTCCTTACATCACCATGGATTCTCCTGCTCATATAGTGAAGTTAAAAAGTTTGAGAGGAGCTCTTCAATAGCACAGGGAACTGAAATAGCAAACATGACCGCCAACAAATTTCTACAATATTCTGCGGACAACGTTGACCACAATGTGAGAAGTATTGATGGAAAAGGTACTTTCCACGGCATGGGCATTATTGCTATGGTGACACCTGGGACAAGATCATCAAGAAATATTCCAAGGGTGGAAGTCACCTCCGATGACATTGCTTCTGTTGGACGTATACGAATAAACCACTTTTTGTCAGAAAGAGATAGCCTGAATTCTCTCTGCTACCAGCCAATAACTGATCCAAAGGTCGAAGAACCCTTCGCATTCGTAGACCTCTTGTGGAAATCATCTCTGTTGCTGAAGGTCCCAAGACCCCAGTGGTGTGGATTCATGCAACTCATCCATCAGGGAGAAAATGCTGGTGCATCGTCGGTCATGTTTCTCCCCATGATTGACATGGACCCAAATGACCTGTCCTGCATTTATTCAACGTTGAAGTTCATATCGTCCCATGCAAACCGGTACCAATCATACCCAGTGGTCACGTTTGATCAACCGTTGTGGTGGAAAGCACACACCATGGTAGAGAGTTTGCCAGAGTTACAACCAACTGTCATTCGTCTGGGAGGTTTCCATACACAAATGAGCTTCCTAGGATCTATTGGCCACCTGATGAATGGCTCTGGCCTCCAGGAGCTGTTGGAAGTTGTGTATGCCAGCAACACAGTTGGACACATGCTCTCAGGAAAAGCAGTCAGTCGTGCAGTAAGAGGCCATTTGCTTGTTGACGCTGCATTGAATACACTGGTGATATCGAAGGCTCTGAACAAAGACACTCCGCAGATTTCAATACCTGCCCAACGAAATGCAACACCGGTGCCTTCACGTGCTATGGAAACAGACCTTCGACAGTCGCCAGTACCTGCCCAACCAGAAGCCAACTGCCACTCTGGTGATAGGAAGGAAGAACCACCTTCAACAGGTTGGTGTCTTTAAATATCGAATTTGAGCTCAAATTAATAATTGCCACTATTAAATTGGTTTCGGATTAATTCCTGTGTCAATCTTTCAGATACCAGTGATTCTGCAGGGAAGGACAAACTTCTTCCCTCTTTGACAACCCTGTTAACGGGAATGCTGTCAGGGACAATGAAGGCCGCTGATGTAGACAATCATGAAGCATTGCACACTCTAAGAGAAAAGATTTTCACAGAGAAAGAGCGGTTGGCCGAAAATCGTATGGCTAGACTTTGGTTCCAGTATATGGACATGACAGAGCTCCTACGCAGATTCATCAAGGCAGAAAGGCTGGGCATTTGGCCACTGCATCTCCAGTGTCTCTATGACATGCTGCCTTACCTGGCAGCATCAGGTCACAATCTGTATGCCAAAAGTGTACATGTGTATTTGCAGAAAACGCTTACCCTCGAGGTAGATCTTCCCGAGGTTTACGAACATTTCATGAATGGATTTCATGTTGTTCGTCGGTCTGACAGGCTTTGGGCAGGCATATCGACTGATCTTGCAATAGAGCAGTGCCTTATGCGCAGTTTGAAAACGAGAGGAGGTCTGACAAGAGGACGCGGATTGACAGAAACTCAACGCCTTGTATGGGTCCTCTCCTCTCCGTCCTGTGCAGAGATTAATAGCGCAATGCAGGAGCTTACTGGTGTGGCGTTCACGAGCAGTGAACAACATAAGGAAACAACCCGTGCCAGGATATCCAAAGACCTCAGTGACGTTCAAGACTTATCGCAATACTTGGACCAGAGAAACCCATTCAACGTCGAGGACCCAACGTCTTTGCGAAACATTGCAACTGGGGTAACTGCACATGCCTCCGTGAATTGTGAAACGGCCAAACCTGTCGGTCAGCAAATTATTTTGTCAATGGCAGACAAAAAGGTGGCTGATTACACGTTCAGAAAGAAAGACCAAGTTGTGACAATGGACACAAAAGGTTCAGTCAAGATCAGAGATGAAGAAATCAGTGTAGATCCGCTGCTCCTTTTCCAGCGTCTGGTAACTGCTGGCACTAGATGTGACGAGTTACCAGCCGTATTCAGATATGAGCTATGCACCTATCCACCGGCATTGTTTGAATCAAAAGAGATGATGAGGTCAGCGAACAAAGCTAGTCTAGCTGATAGTATGTGGTCCACAGCAATTGAAGGCTCTCCCAAACCTCCTGACCAGGTTCACTACGTCTTGGATGGGGGAGCACTCCTGCATAGAATTCCATGGACAAAAGGAGCTGCTTGGGATGACATTCTGAGAATATACACCCAGTACGTCACTCCCAGATACGGAAAAGCCACAATTGTGTTTGACGGATACAGTGACATCCCAAGCACAAAGGATTGCACACATGCAAGAAGAAGCGGTGCTTGTATTGGCGCAGAAGTGCAATTTGATGACACCATGGCCCTACAGACAAAGAAAGATGATTTTTTGTCAAACACCAAGAACAAACAAAGATTCATTAACATGTTGGGACACAGACTTGAGAGAAATGGATGCCAAGTTCACCACGCAAGAGGAGATGCTGACCTTATGGTGGTAGAAACTGCCGTGGAATGTGCACAACAGAGACACACTGTTGTCATTGCAGACGACACAGACATCCTAATTCTCCTGATCCACCATTCATGTCAGAAAAAGCATAACATATGGTTCCAGCCAAACCGTAAGAGGGAAAGCAAAAAAGCTCCAAGGTGCTGGAACATTGCAGCAACAAGATGCCACCTTGGAAGTATTGTATGTAGCAATATTCTCTTTGTACATGCTTTCCTTGGCTGTGATACCACATCCAGAGTATTTGGTATCGGCAAAAGCAAGGCAGTGGCTAAAGTGAAAAGTGACATCTCCTTTGCTACACAGGCCGGAGTGTTTATGAATGACGGGTCAACCATGGAAGCTGTCATCAAGGCCGGGGACCATGCCCTTGTCTCCATGTACAATGGCGATAAGGATGAAAACCTTGATGACCTGAGACATCGCAGGTTCTGTGAGAAAACGACATGCAGCACTGCAGTTGTTGAACCACGCACTCTACCTCCAACATCAGCTGCAGCTAAATACCACAGTCTCAGAGTGTATCAACAGGTCCAGGCATGGCGGGGTCGTGGTGCGGAGGTCGCCCCAGATCAATGGGGCTGGAAGGTCAGCGAAGGAAAGATGATCCCCATATTGACGGACAATCCTCCAGCACCACAGGCACTGTTAGAAGTAATACGGTGTAACTGCAAAACTGGCTGCTACAATTTTAGATGCACATGCAGAAAAAGTGGACTAGACTGTTCCATGGCATGCAGTGAATGTCGTGGGGTATGTTCAAATACCACCATTACTACTGCTGATAGTGATTCAGAGGAAGAGTCAACAAAGGATTAGTGCATTGCATTATGTGATGCCGATTAAGCGACTTGGATCCTTGTAAATGAACATTTGTATCGACACTAAATACTCCCAATATTGGTGAAATAAACAAAAACAAAATGGTGAAAGAAAGTGTGTGGGTTAAGTCCCTGCCCCCCGACCCCTCTACGTTTTCAGATATAACTTCTACATAAGTTGTTTAGGCATCACTAGCCAGTTAGACTATGAAACAAGGACTCTGCGGAGAAGATAAGAAGCGGTCCACGATTCTCGTTCGGCACCATGCAAACACGGATAATAATGAGAAATATCCATCATTGGATATAGCGTAGAAACTTCAATATTAAAGATATTTAATTTCTTTTTGCTGCATTTCCTAGATTATATAACTATATATTTCACACAATAGAAATACGGTATGTAGGGAGCAATTCGCGGTGGGGGTCCCAACTACCCCGCCTCCCTACCCATTTGCGCGAGTAAAAATACGCGGCCAATTCTGGGCTTAAGGAGGTAGGGTGAAGTACCCTCGTAAAAAATATGTTCCAATGAATAGATTTCGGTAGATTTTGAGAAGGAAGTTCCTAGATACCCAAGGAATAAGGAAAAATAGGTTTAATTACTATTGCAATTTGTTTTGGGTATACCCCTAGGTTGCCCGGACTAACAGGCTGGACGCTGCGTGGACACCGACTCGCCACCCCACAGAGGGAGGGGACCCTCCCATCACCATAGCGACACATCATCCCATCACCCCACCGAGAGAGAGGACCCTCCCTTCACCATAGCGACACGTCCTCCCATCACCCCACCGAGAGGGGACCCTCCCATCACCATAAAGACACGTCCTCCCATCACCCCACCGAGAGAGGGAACCCTCCCATCACCATAGCGACACGTCCTCCCATCACCCCACCGAGAGAGGGAACCCTCCCATCACCATAGCAACACGTCCGCCCATCACCCCACCGAGAGGGAACCCTCCCATCACCATAGCAACACGTCCGCCCATCACCCCACCGAGAGAGGGAACCCTCCCATTACCATAGCAACACGTCCGCCCATCACCCCACCGAGAGAGGGAACCCTCCCATCACCATAGCAACACGTCCTCCCATCACCCCACCGAGAGAGGGAACCCTCCCATCACCATAGCGACACGTCCTCCCATCACCCCACCGAGAGAGGAAACCCTCCCATCACCATAGCAACACGTCCGCCCATCACCCCACCGAGAGAGGGAACCCTCCCATCACCATAGCGACACGTCCTCCCATCACCCCACCGAGAGGGAACCCTCCCATCACCATAGCAACACGTCCGGCCATCACCCCACCGAGAGAGGGAGCCCTCCCATCACCATAGCAACACGTCCTCCCATCACCCCACCGAGAGAGGGAACCCTCCCATCACCATAGCAACACGTCCTCCCATCACCCCACCGAGAGAGAGAACCCTCCCATCACCATAGCGACACATCCTCCCATCACCCCACCGAGAGAGGGAACCCTCCCATCACCATAGCGACACATCCTCCCATCACCCCACCGAGAGAGGGAACCCTCCCATCACCATAGCGACACGTCCTCCCATCACCATAGCGACACATCCTCCCAACACCCCACCGAGAGAGAACCCTCTCATCACCATAGCAACACGTCCTCCCATCACCCCACCGAGAGAGGGAACCCTCCCATCACCATAGCAACACGTCCGCCCATCACCCCACCGAGAGAGAACCCTCCCATCGCCATAGCAACACGTCCTCCCATCACCCCACCGAGAGAGAGAACCCTCTCATCACCATAGCGACACATCCTCCCATCACCCCACCGAGAGAGAACCCTCCCATCGCCATAGCAACACGTCCTCCCATCACCCCACCGAGAGAGAGAACCCTCCCATCACCATAGCGACACATCCTCCCATCACCCCACCGAGAGAGGGGACCCTTCCATCGCCGTAGCAACACGTCCTCCCATCACCCCACCGAGAGAGGGGACCCTCCCATCACCATAACGACACATCAGATCTCCCCCGCCTCTTTAACACACACCCTGTGCCCTGTTGTCATCTGGTCCGTGTAGCCCACGCCTCGCTCGCCTGTTTCTCTCCATGCTGTAATAGGCACCAGTTGGCGCTGCGAGTTTTCCATACTTAAGCACAAAACGCACCACTTGTGGTTTTGTTTGTTGTCACTTTTTGTTGGCCGCATTAGCAGAATACGAGACCGTCTGCTCAGCTTAATCAGCTTGCGGCATCGCTATAGCGGATTCCACAATAGAACCCACGTCATTTACCCCTCTAGGGTCAATGGCAATAATGTGGACGTGATCAGGGCCTGGCAAAGACTGGACAGTCTGATTGTCCATACAGGACCTCCATACAGGACCTCCATACTACAGGACCTCCATACAGGACCTACATACTACAGGACCTTCATACTACAGGACCTTCATACTACAGGACCTTCATACTACAGGACCTCCATACAGGACCTTCATACTACAGGACCTTCACACTACAGGACCTAGATTACAGGACCTCCATACAGGACCTCTATACAGAACATCACAGGACCTCCATACTACAAGACCTTCATACAGGACCTCCATACAGGACCTTCATAATACAAGACCTCCATACAGGACTTCCATACTACAAGACCTCCATACAGGACCTCCATACAGGACCTCCATACAGGAGCTCCATACAGGACTTCTAATGACCGCTCTGGGTCATAGAACATGGCGATACCAAAGGCGGTACCCCTAGTGCCCAATATTCTTAATGGTAAAACAATAATATGCGTTGTTAAAACATTTGTGAAGCGAAATGTTCCTCGGTGGTGCCGTAATTGGTCCATTGCATCTCATAGAGACAGCCACAAATACATGTCCTTCGATTGTTTGTTCCATTGCAGGATATAAACCTTGCAATATCAGCCGCAAGGGACGCTGCATGGAGCGTTATAACCCTCGCTGTCCGCTGGCGCCATCAAGCGGAAAGTAAACACAACTATGTCCCAAAACTTCTCCGTGTATAGCGGTCATCCCAGGGTAAGGTCGCGGAGAGGAGCTATAACACTGACTCATACCATACCCTATACCAGCCTTACCGGCATCAGCCCATCCGGAGAGAGAGGGTGGGTGTGGGAGTGGGGAGGGGGAGGGATAGGGGGTAGGGGGAGGGGGGGGGAGGGGAAGGTGGGGGGGGGGGGCAGGGCGCTGGTACCGGAGGGAAAGGGGGAGGTGAGGGGGCAGGGTGCTTGTATCGGAGGGGGAGGGGGGATGAGGAGGGTGGGGGGGCAGGGTCAAGGGGCCTGAGTGTAGTAATAGCGTCGTTTAGATGGGGGACGCCCACCTTTTCCCGCATCGTCACCATATCGTTGGCATAGGGTGGAAACGTCAAGTAGTGACGCGGAAATGACGTCACGGGCCGACGTTAAGTGGACGTCATCTGCCGAGGTCAAAAAAACGTCACCGGCCACAGGGGGCCGCCCTCCCAGGTGTAGTGGTTAGCGCACTAGACCGCAGATCAATGGGTCCTGGGGCCCTCCCTGGTGTAGTGAGTAGCGCACTAGACCGCAGATCAATGGGTCCTGGGGCCTTCCCTGGTGTAGTGGTTAGCGCACTAGACCGCAGATCAATGGGTCCTGGGGCCCTCCCTGGTGTAGTGGTTAGCGCACTAGACCGCAGATCAATGGGTCCCGGGGCCCTCCCTGGTGTAGTGGTTAGCGCACTAGACCGCAGATCAATGGGTCCTGGGGCCCTCCCTGGTGTAGTGGTTAGCGCACTAGACCGCAGATCAATGGGTCCTGGGGCCCTCCCTGGTGTAGTGGTTAGCGCACTAGACCGCAGATCAATGGGTCCTGGGGTCCTCCCTGGTGTAGTGAGTAGCGCACTAGACCGCAGATCAATGGGTCCTGGGGCCTTCCCTGGTGTAGTGGTTAGCGCACTAGACCGCAGATCAATGGGTCCTGGGGCCCTCCCTGGTGTAGTGGTTAGCGCACTAGACCGCAGATCAATGGGTCCTGGGGCCCTCCCTGGTGTAGTGGTTAGCGCACTAGACCGCAGATCAATGGGTCCTGGGGCCCTCCCTGGTGTAGTGGTTAGCGCATTAGACCGCGGATCAATGGGTCCTGGGGCCCTCCCTGGTGTAGTGAGTAGCGCACTAGACCGCAGATCAATGGGTCCTGGGGCCCTCCCTGGTGTAGTGGTTTGCGCACTAGACCGCAGATCAATGGGTCCTGGGGCCCTCCCTGGTGTAGTGGTTAGCGCACTAGACCGCAGATCAATGGGTCCTGGGGCCCTCCCTGGTGTAGTGGTTAGCGCACTAGACCGCAGATCAATGGTCCTGGGGCCCTCCCTGGGTAGTGGTTAGCGCACTAGACCGCAGATCAATGGGTCCTGGGGCCCTCCCTGGTGTAGTGGTTAGCGCACTAGACCGCAGATCAATGGGTCCTGGGGCCCTCCCTGGTGTAGTGGTTAGCGCACTAGACCGCAGATCAATGGGTCCTGGGGCCCTCCCTGGTGTAGTGGTTAGCGCACTAGACCGCAGATCAATGGGTCCTGGGGCCCTCCCTGGTGGTAGTGGTTAGCGCAACTAGACCCGCAGATCAATGGGTCCTGGGGCCCTCCCCTGGTGTAGTGGTTAGCGCACTAGACCGCAGATCAATGGGTCCTGGGGCCCTCACTGGTGTAGTGGTTAGCGCACTAGACGCAGATCAATGGGTCCTGGGCCCTCCCTGGTGTAGTGGTTAGCGCACCTAGACCGCAGATCATTGGGTCCTGGGGCCCTCCCTGGTGTAGTGGTTAGCGCACTAGACCGGCAGATCAATGGTTCCTGGGGCCCTCCCTGGTGTAGTGGTTAGCGCACTGGACCGCAGATCAATGGGTCCTGGGGGCCCTCCCTGGTGTAGTGAGTAGCGCACTAGACCGCAGATCAGTAGGTTCCCTGGTCTCGAATCCGGACCCGGGCACCTAATCTGGGCGTGTTTCATCCAACCTCAAGGGCGGTTTGTTCGCCCATTTTAGCCCATTTTTGTGCACAAAGTATGCACGGCCGAACACACCAGTTTTGCCAACTTGAT
>OZ025255.1:43703902-43748235 GCA_964019135.1 Arenicola marina
CTATTGGTCTTTTAGATCACGTTTATGCACATGAAGGTTAAATTGGACCATGATAACCCATCGGGACAGTGACAGGGGGTGAGATGTAACTCGTCCCTGATGCCGGTATCAGGGTGCTTAGCCACCATGCAGAGTTACAGAAGCCCCTTGTCTTGACTGATGTGACTAATGTACGTTCAATAACGTACTGATCAACGTACAATAACGTACTGATCTACGTTCAATAACGCACTGATCCACGTACAATAACGCACTGATCAACGTACAATAACGCACTGATCAACGTACAATAACGCACTGATCCACGTTCAATAACGCACTAATCAAAGTACAATAACGTACTGATCAACGTACAATAACGTACTGATCAACGTACAATAACGTACTGATCAACGTACAATAACGTACTGATCAACGTACAATAACGCACTGATCAACGTACAATAACGTACTGATCAACGTACAATAACGTACTGATCAACGTACAATAACGCACTGATCAACGTACAATAACGCACTGATCAACGTACAATAACGCACTGATCAACGTACAATAACGCACTGATCAACGTACAATAACGCACTGATCCACGTTCAATAACGCACTGATCCACGTTCAATAACGCACTAATCAAAGTACAATAACGTACTGATCAACGTACAATAACGTACTGATCAACGTACAATAACGTACTGATCAACGTACAATAACGTACTGATCAACGTACAATAACGCACTGATCAACGTACAATAACGTACTGATCAACGTACAATAACGTACTGATCAACGTACAATAACGCACTGATCAACGTACAATAACGCACTGATCAACGTACAATAACGCACTGATCAACGTACAATAACGCACTGATCAACGTACAATAACGCACTGATCCACGTTCAATAACGCACTAATCAAAGTACAATAACGTACTGATCAACGTACAATAACGTACTGATCAACGTACAATAACGCACTGATCAACGTACAATAACGTACTGATCAACGTACAATAACGCACTGATCAACGTACAATAACGTACTGATCAACGTACAATAACGTACTGATCAACGTACAATAACGCACTGATCAACGTACAATAACGCACTGATCAACGTACAATAACGTACTGATCATAGTACAATATCGTACTGATCAACGCACAATAACGCACTGATCAACGTACAATAACGTACTGATCAACGTACAATAACGTACTGATCAACGTACAATAACGCACTGATCAACGTACAATAACGTACTGATCAACGTACAATAACGTACTGATCAACGTACAATAACGTACTGATCAACGTACAATAACGTACTGATCAACGTACAATAACGCACTGATCAACGTACAATAACGTACTGATCAACGTACAATAACGCACTGATCAACGTACAATAACGTACTGATCAACGTACAATAACGCACTGATCAAAGTACAATAACGTACCGATCAACGTACAATAACGCACTGATCAACGTACAATAACGTACTGATCAACGTACAATAACGTACTGATCAACGTACAATAACGTACTGATCAACGCACAATAACGCACTGATCCACGTACAATAACGTACTGATCAACGTACAATAACGTACTGATCAACGTACAATAACGTACTGATTAACGTACAATAACGTACTGATCAACGTACAATAACGTACTTATCAACGTACAATAACGTACTGATCAACGTACAATAACGTACTGATCAAAGTACAATAACGCACTGATCAACGTACAATAACGCACTGATCAACGTACAATAACGTACTGATCAAAGTACAATAACGCACTGATCAACGTACAATAACGTACTGATCAACGTACAATAACGTACTGATCAACGTACAATAACGTACTGATCAACGTGCAATAACGTACAGATGACTTTATCATCAACATAGATTATGTTTTTTTTTCAGTCTGTATACATGCCTCGTGTGATGGCGGCTGTAAGTCAAACTGGTAAAACTATTAGTATTAAAACCCTGTATTAGAAACCAAGCGCAAAGTGTCAAATATATCGTGAAATTAAATTTGTTGCCCTCATATTACTGCAGATGAAAGCTATATAAACTGGTACCAAGGGATCTCCCGGAATAACGGAATGGTCGGCAACACTCCTATCTCGTTTTTTATTTGGCGGAACAGTTTAGAGGAAAAACTGTGTGAGGGGCAGAGGTAGGTGTTGGGTAGGTGCTGGGTGTGAGAGGGGGCGGTGGGGGGTGTGAGAGCTGTTAGGCCCCCTTTTCTTGTCATATGGTGCCCGTTAGGCGTAGCTTCCTAAGCTGCCGCTGTCCCTGGCAGCGGCCATAACGCGGCACGAAGACACCTGCAGGGGGATGGGGGGGGGGGGGAGGGCGGATTCACACAGCTGCCCCCGGCAACCAACACCATCATGTAAATCTGTGCCGCCAAGGCACCCCTCAATCAGCCCCCACCCCCACCCTCCCCTGCGCTTCTCCATCCATTTCCCACCCACCGCCCTCTTCCTCGCCCACCCAACGGATTCCACATGGGGTGAAGCAGGAGCTGGGGTTTCAGGACGAAAGGTGGGGTGATGGTAGAGGGAGGGGAAGAGAGGGAGAGAGGGGGGAGGGGGGGAGGGAGGGAGGGGGTGACGGCCTGTTAATGACCAACCCTGCCTTCCGTTCCGTGGGGACCTCCCTGATCCGATAGCCAAACATCCACACCCGGGACCCCCCATCCCCCGACCCTCACCACCCCCTCCCCCCACCTCCGACCCCCAGATCTCGTGTCCTCCACAGGGCGCTGATTTGTGGACGACCTTCTCCTTTGTCGCGCTGGGCGGGGTCCTCCTCCCTCCCCACCCGCTCACACCCACCCGGAGGGGGATATCCCATCAGCGGGTAGGGAGGGAGGGGAGCCAGGTGAGGAGGGGGGGGGGTGGTGTAATATCACCGGCGTCCCATAATACAAGAAATGGCAGCGGTATATATCGCACAGCAATCACCATGGATACCACCCCCCTCATCACCCCCCCCCTCCCCCCCGGCAGTTCCGCCACAGAATCATCACCACCCTGGCACACCCCGTGGGCGTGGGGGGGCTGAGATATGTCCCAAGGTGGTAGTCTGATTAATCCCCCCGGTGGAGCTGTTTGCCAGTCCACGTCAGCACCACCCTCTGGCGGGAGCCGAAGACTTCACAAGGGCCACGCGGCGCACGCCGCCGGCCGCAAGGTCACGTGATCGGCTTACCTCAGCCCCGGTGACGTCAGTGTAATTACTGCGCTTCGGGATTAGGGTGGGCGAGGAGGCGACTCACCTCAATACAGATCAGAAACGAGATATTCGACACACGGACGGTCGTGAGAGAATTACCAATGGCAGTGGGCGGCGATCCCAGAGCGATCAGCCTTACCTCATGCGTCGGAATGGAAGTAACTTACGCTGCCCAGGGCTTTAGAGCAATCCGACAGATTATGCCCCTCCCCCCGCCTCCACCCACACCCGCTGCCGTGACCAACTCCAAATACATAACATGTATATCACTTTATCACCAACTTTGGCTAATACTCGCCACCATTCCACCCCCCACGCCACCATTCCACCCCCACGCCACCATTCCACCCCCACGCCACGATTCCACCCCCACGCCACCCGACCCTCGCGGGTGTTCGTCCTCCAGATAGTAACCGACAGCGCCCTCTGTCCACAGATTGCCACCGGTCTATACAGACTATACAGCGGCTTATTCTCCGGCGCTGTGAGGATCCGTCCGGAAAAGGCGTCCCTCCACATTCACTGGGGCTCGTAAGTCAGGCAAAATAAAGTGTGGGGTTTAGGGGGCCACCCCCTCAAGGCGCCCCACCCCCCTCACCTCCACCACCGGGGAAGCAGGTCTTGCACAATGCGAGGGCCTGGCTAGGGCAGATCATGGGGTCAATATATCTCCCGTCGCCCCATTCTATCTGCCGTCATCACGGAACGCCTTGGTATCTCGGAGGCAATCTATACTGCTGGCCTAACGACGGGGAACACTCCTCACCTCGGCTCCAAAAACAAGGAAGACCCAGAAAACTATCAACAAAAGTTCATCATGTTAAATAAAGAAACACTTATTTTGTACTTCGCCACTTCTCCGGTGGAGTTTTGAAACAGCGCTAGCGCCGATGGAAGCCACAGTAACTGCCACTCTCTCCTGCCACGACAATAGACTTGTTATATATTCAGAGGAACAGGTACAGCAAGGCAGGCCGTATCCAGACATGGGTCGTGACTCGCTGCATAAAGAGGGACAGCGTATTCAGACCCCACTGGAATCAAAGAGGAAACCACGTCCACCGGGGACTCGAATCTGTCACCGGAGTCAAAACACAAGAACCGCGACTGCGGGGGCACCATGGTAACCACACACGCGTGCTATGGCCTAGAGGTGTTACCGAGATAACGCCGAGTTTGATTTATTCGATGGCGCCAATAGAAAGCTGACCACAACACCGGGACATGATGGAGAAGGTGGTGATGGGGCACCCACAAGTCTCTTACGGGTGCCGGGGCACCCACAAGTCTCTTACGGGCGGCGGGACACCCACAAGTCTCTTACGGGCGGCAGGACACCCACAAGTCTCTTACGGGCGGCGGGACACCCACAAGTCTCTTACGGGCGGCGGGACACCCACAAGTCTCTTACGGGCGGCGGGACACCCACAAGTCTCTTACGGGCGGCGGGACACCCACAAGTCTCTTGCGGGTGCCGGGACACCCACAAGTCTCTTACGGGCGGCGGGAAACCCACAAGTCTCTTACGGGCGGCGGGACACCCACAAGTCTCTTACGGGCGGCGGGACACCCACAAGTCTCTTACGGGCGGCGGGACACCCACAAGTCTCTTACGGGCGGCGGGACACCCACAAGTCTCGTGTGGGTGCCGGGGCACCCACAAGTCTCTTACGGGCGGCGGGACACCCACAAGTCTCTTACGGGCGGCGGGACACCCACAAGTCTCGTGTGGGTGCCGGGACACCCACAAGTCTCTTACGGGCGGCGGGAAACCCACAAGTCTCTTACGGGCGGCGGGACACCCACAAGTCTCTTACGGGCGGCGGGACACCCACAAGTCTCTTACGGGTGCCGGGACACCCACAAGTCTCTTACGGGCGGCGGGACACCCACAAGTCTCTTACGGGTGGCGGGACACCCACAAGTCTCTTACGGGCGGCGGGACACCCACAAGTCTCTTGCGGGCGGCGGGACACCCACAAGTCTCTTACGGGTGCCGGGACACCCACAAGTCTCTTACGGGCGGCGGGACACCCACAAGTCTCTTACGGGCGGCGGGACACCCACAAGTCTCTTACGGGCGGCGGGACACCCACAAGTCTCTTGCGGGCGGCGGGACACCCACAAGTCTCTTACGGGTGCCGGGGCACCCACAAGTCTCTTACGGGCGGCGGGACACCCACAAGTCTCTTGCGGGTGCCGGGGCAACGGGGAGCAAAGACAGAGGCGCTTGGAGCACCGCACCCGGTCGGCCACGGCGGGGACTCTTGTTGTAGCCAATGGTAAATCACGATCAGTGTCCGATGGCTGGCGAGACAGTGGATGAGGAGGGGGGAGGGGGGGGTATAGGGGAGGGGAGGGGGGAGGGGGGAGAGGGATCTTTTGTAGTTTGAAGAGAGAGCTCATTGAGCCCCACAACCCAAAGAAGCCATTTGTCGGGAACCACCACTCCATAACCATTCGTCATAACCGAATCAATCACGAGACCGGTCGCCATAACGACGGCCGTTTCGGATGAAGGGGGCAAACTTGGCAATGGCCAACTGGGCCATATATCATGGATGCAAAGTACAAACCTTCTGCACGAATGAACCGTCGTTGTCATGACAACGGCAAAGCCATATCGCTAAAAAGGTGTCCATGTGATTAATGGTAAGAGGTGGAAGAGGGCGATGGTGGTGTGTGTGTGTGGGGGGGGGGGGGAGTGGGGGTATGACATATTTACATACGTGGGCGAAACGAAACCTGTTTGTATTCATCAGGAAGCCAACCTGAAAGGCCGATTCAGCACATGGTTCTCGTGAGATCTGACAGAGTTCTCGTCAGACGAAAGGTCGCTTTATTACCCAATGCGGGGGCGAGGGAGGGGGACGGGAGGGGAGGGGGGGGATACACGGGAAGGGCTGGAGCGATGTGCAGCAGGCTGCACCCAAGCTGCATCCACGGCGGAAAAACATCACACAGCCATCTACCGTCAGAAGTTCGACGCACGACACACGGCTGACAATCTACCGTCAGAAGTTCGACGCACGACACACGGCTGACAATCTACCGTCGGAAGTTCGACGCACGACACACGGCTGACAATCTACCGTCAGAAGTTCGACGCACGACACACGGCTGACAATCTACCGTCAGAAGTTCGACGCACGACACACGGCTGACAATCTACCGTCAGAAGTTCGACGCACGACACACGGCTGACAATCCACCGTCAGAAGTTCGACGCATGACACACGGCTGACAATCTACCGTCAGAAGTTCGACGCACGACACACGGCTGACAATCTACCGTCAGAAGTTCGACGCACGACACACGGCTGACAATCTACCGTCAGAAGTTCGACGCATGACACACGGCTGACAATCTACCGTCAGCAGTTCAACGCACGACACACGGCTGACAATCTACCGTCAGAAGTTCGACGCACGACACACGGCTGACAATCTACCGTAAGAAGTTCGACGCACGACACACGGTTGAGTGTTACCCGACACATGTTTATCGCCACAGGACGTGGGGGATTGCACTCTGATTCTTCAACCTCCCCACCTAGCCAGCCACCTTTTCATATAACGAACCAGACCAATCTCTCTGTCTAGCCTGTCTGCCCCCTTTGCAGGCTCAATCCCTTCTCAATCTTGCCGTCTGCCGGACCTGCACCAGGCCCCTTGGTCCAGTCTACAGCCCGCAATCTCCCGATATCCTCAGCGGTCAGGTCAGATCCTGTCTTCACTGTAGCGAAAACGAGGCTTCGGTTCTGTTGAAGAGACGCGGTCACCGTGGACTTTGACACACACAAAAAAGAATCTTAACAAACAGCGATTCTCGCGATACTTTCAATAATAGGATAAAAAAAAACCGGCCTCGGAAGGGGAGTTGAAAAAGCTGTCTCCCCCAGCAAGTGCTTCCCTGATTGGAAGTCTTACCCTTTGCCGAGCTCAGTGAAAGCCCCTGCTCACAGCGGCCGCGCCCGATGGCATGACATCAGGCGAGTCGGGTGGCGGAACAGCGCCCCTCCCTCCCTCCCTCCCGCCTTCCCTTTCTCCCTCCCTCCCGACTTCCCTTTCTACCTCCCGGATCCAACCCTGGATCTTACCCCACACATACCCCCCGCCCCGACACCCAGCCACGCCCAGGGGCCGGAGCAGGGGCGGTATCCCCACCCTGGGCCCCTCTCCTCCCCGGGGACAGACACGGTGAGGGTGTCTGGAGAATGCTCCACGTGGCGGGCTGTCTGTGGGCAGGCAGGCCGGCGGCAGTGCTGGGCCTGTTACTTCGCGGTCCATTTCCTCCTCAATCTCGGGGGGAAATACACCACACACCCCCCTCCACATATCTCAGAAACATCTCCACCCCTCGGGGGACGGGAAATGGCACGGATAGGTCCGGGTTTTAGGCCACCTTTGTGTGCAAGAGGACAACATCGGGCCACGAAATATTCCTCCCGTAAAAAGTTGGTGAGCAGGGTGGGAAGGGGAGGGGGGGGGGCGGAGACATGGTTGGTTGGTTTTATATTTAGGACGCTTGAATAAATTCTGGTCATATCGCGTCAATGGAAGAAGGAAGGGAAGAGTGGAGCCACGTCCCCGGGGGTGACCCCCTACTCTTGGCGAAGAAGGACATGGAATCTTTATCCTGCGGCCACACAGACATGGCCACAGTGGGGCTCGAACCATGGATCCACGTGACGTTAGGCTCTCAGGTGTCCAGAACGCTCAATTGAATTGAATTGAATATCATTTATTTGAGCAAGATCGAATGCATACAAACATAACTTAACCAATTCTTACTCTGGAGACTCCCATTAAGACCACGAAGTAACACTTGGAATATGAGACGGTTGGGATGTGGTACTCCGCCACATAAAGGTAGCGCACCACCCTTGTAAGGAGCAGGAGCGATGGGGCGAGCAGGCGGGGGGGGGGGGGGGGGTCTGGTATCTAGGAAGACGCTCCCCCGTCAGCCCCGAGGCCCAAGTTTTGGTAATCACTGTGGCCGTCTGAGCCGTTAATACGGCCACAACACCTCAAGCCCTGTCTGACAGCCCACACCCTGTGTCCGTCCGTCCGTCAGTCTGCACCAACCAAACACTCCCACATTAGTGGAAAGAGATTATGACAACATGTGCAAATGAATTTGACAAGAATGAAAGACAACACCTTTTTGTTATCTGCCCCAGCCTACACCAGCAACAACACTATCACGCTGTCGGCGTCAGTGTCTGATCCCGTCACAGCGGCGGGGTGCGACGCCACCTCCATGTGGCTGTCACGTGGTTATTGTCACGTGGTTGCTGGGCCCAGGAACCCCCTCCCGCCATCCAAACAAAACAACAGTACTACCATCAGAAAACTCCCCCAAAACACTCAAACCTCGTTAGGGATTGTCTAACAGTGTGAGAACACCCCGCTTGGGGGAGACATGGGGGGGGGCGTATCCTACCATATCAGGATAATGAGCGTCCACAGTTAACTGCCATACAATGGTGGTGACCATCAACCCAATCTCTACACACAAAGCGCCAGGCAGGGAATCCGGCACCCTGCAAGCAGAAGCTGTCGCCGCGGTAATCTAATATAGAAGATTCACACAAAAATGACATGGCCCTTGAAGACACCATGTTGTGAATTCAAAGGCTGTCTGCAATTCGCTTTATAGCATCAGCCGCTGGCGACAAAGCCTCGGCTTAGCATTCTCTCTTCATTTAAAAGCGCAGTCTTTTTTTTCATTTCTTCTTTGATCTGGCCGGTTTTTGTTAAGACCTGCTGAAGACGTATCCCTAAAGGTCAGCATTTTAATCTATCCTGATTTCTCTCTGGGTCTCTCGATGTCCACCACGTCCATTTCTGTCGCTTGTTTTCTTACCCTCTGACTCTTGATTCTTGTTTCCCTACCCTCTGACTCTTGTGTGTCGCTGTTTCTGTCACACTCTTTCTCTGTCCAACTCTATTTCTGTCACACTCTCTGTCGCACATCTTTCCGCCCCACATCTTTCTGTCCCTCTCTGTCTGTCCCACTCTCTTTCTGTCCCACTCTCTTTTTTTCTCACATCTTACTGCCACGCTCTTTTTGTCCCATCCTGTTTCAGTCCCATTCTTTTTCTGTTCCTATCCCACATTCTCCGCCTGTCTGTCCCTGTCTCTGTATTTCCCCGTTTCTCTTTCTGTCATTATACTTACTGGGCGGTAAGATGGAATTATCTACAGCATGCCAATTGTCGTAATGGCCACGCGATTGCCAGATGTGGATTGCCAGGTAGGGGTGGGGGAGGGGGTGCGTCGCCCACATGACACGGCGGCGGGAGGTGAGGGTGGAGGGCGGGGGGATACTGTCTGACCAATGTTACAGGTAGCAGGTGTGGATAGCCCCAGCATTGGCCATCAAGACCCTGTCTGCCCAGTAACACGGTGTCAGACATAACATTCGGGGCGCCGCGACTTCCAATCAGGTGACCAGATTCAAACAGGATTGCGTCATAAAAAGCGCCACCCCAGACGTCGTAATGTGTGAGAGTGTCACCGCAGCGCCACCCGCGGCGATAACACGGCGATAACACAACGAGAACACGGCGAGAACACGTCTAGAGCATGGCGAGAACCCCACCCTGGAGATACGGAGAAGAAGAACATGGGCAGAGTAGAAATAACACCCTAGAGTCACTGACTGGCAAAAGTATTGTAATGCACATAACTATCCTGTTTGCCCCGTATGATGGGGGTCTCTGGTGTATAGTGTAAGCGGCCTAAACCATCAATTCATGTCATTTCTTGCCTCATGATTCACATAGCTGGCCATGGGTAGTCTCTACCAGACATATCGGCCGATCACCTCCGAACCGATCACTTCCCGAAGTCGATCGATGAGCGACAGTCCCGTCAACGATCAGTGTAGGGAGAGGTTTTCCCGTGCCACCCACTAACCACAACCATCGGGCTTACCACCCGTTACCAGATCACCATGGGGACTCGGGTTCAAACCCTACCGAACCCAGGACCGCTCCCCTCTATGCCCCATCCCATCCCTCATCCGCTGACACAGGCACCATGCGGAGCCTTGTTTTCAACGCCACACCTGTGAGCCCGAGATGAGATCCAACCCCCTGCAGATCACGTCATAACCTCGTACGAACGAAACCTTTGCCGTCCTCAGCCCCGGGCGGCCATCGTCGCCCCCCCCCCCCAACCCTAACCCCCCGCCCCCCACTCCCCCCCCCCCCACCCATCCCAACCCCACGCCACAACAACCCCAGACAGCGAAAAACGGCGTGGAGTAGCGGCGCCTCGCATGCCGTATACTCATTAAGAAGGAACGGCCGAGGTAAACTCGCCGGCGACCCCCAAGGCTTTCATGTGGATTCCTACAGGGGGAGGGGGGGAGGGGGGTATTATTAATACAATAACAAGGCTCGGGTCTGTCACAGGAGTCAGCGGCAGAGAAAAAAACCTATGCCACCAAACATGGCGGAGATTACAGAGTCGCCGTCAGTCACGTGACACAGACCACGTGACCACGTAAACACGTGGCCAGCCTTGGTGATATTGTGAAGGCTCAAATCTGCCCTGACTTTTAAAGGTCACAAATAAGGAAGGACGTCCAAGGTCATGTAAGGTCACTGTATGGTCAGGCTGCCGTAAGCGTTACAACAGAGCAGCTCTGAATGGGACATCTGTGCGCAACTACGGAATAGCCCAAGACGTCCAAATGTGTTGTTTTCATTGGTGTGACTTAGTAATGATTGTCTGCATGTTCTACCGAGTCCTTGGTGCGGCACTCGAATCGGAGGAGGTATTTAAGTCATACCTTGGTTACAAATCACATTGTCTGAATGGCGCGGCTGCGAGACCAGGCTGTAGCACAGGACGCTTGATGGACCACGGCATGTCGCCAAAGACAGAGCACATGTCGCTCTAGTTTTATAGAGAGGCTAGAGTATGTGTGTATCACGAGGTTCTTCCGCTACATCATGATCTAAGTAAGTGTATTGTCAATACGGTGACGGTCACTAACCGTGAAAAATTATTTAAAATATGTCATGTAATATTTAATATGGCAACGTGTTTTGTTAGCCTTCCTTTCTCATGCGGTGTTGTTATGTGCATGCGATAGTTACCTTAGTTAGCAACGGAAGGAATTATTCAGGGGGTAAACTATAGCATACATTAAATATAAGGGACGCACATAGAACACACTCAAGGATAATTCACTCATCAAGGTCAAAAGGTCACAACGCTGTCGGTAACTAACCTGTGATCGATCTGTAAAAAAATGGTGACAGTAAGAGAAGAAACCACACATGGGCCACAGAGATTGCGACACACGTGTACAAGGAGGACGCACACTGACAAGGTCAAAAGGTCAGGCGTGGCCGATGTGCCGGGTCCTTGAGAGGGACAAGCTGAGGGACTTACCCTTGGAGGTGTGGAAGGCCTTGCCCTCGTTGCGGTTATACTGGTACTTCATCAGGCTCTGGTCCTCCTCGTCCACTTGGTACACTGCAACATAACACACACACACACATATATCACCAAGTCCACATAATAATTAAACTAAACGATAACCAACTCTACATGAGACAAAGCAGACATGCTGATAATACATAGCGCACGATTGATGAATGCAGCGGGATCCTATCCTCCCAAACCATGAGATATAGTATTAATGCAAATACGAAAGGCGTGAGTATTACATGAGCTATGCCAGGGGGAAACGACTGCGCAAAGAATGGTCGAACGGCGAGAGGGAGGAAGGGGTGGGGGTTATGGAGTACGTAGGACCTTTGGCTTAGTAAACACGGCCCCATGTAGGCAAAAGAAGGCCATAGCATATTTCTACACATTCTGATTTAATGCCGCTGACATTGGCGAGACAGCCGGATGACCTTCAGCGAGATACTCCCCTTCAGGCACTACCCTGGTATGCCGTGGCTCTCGGAAACCGACACTTGTCACATCACAAGTGACAGTTATTAAAGAACCAAGACGACAAAATAAGACACGATTATTTTTGTTCTGATGAAAATCGGCGCAATAATGGTGAAAGTAACAATGAAGAACAGCGTGAATGCATCCCACAAAGACACGTCATATTCTCACTGGAAAGAGTCCCGCAGAGATGGATTTTTGGCTCTCCGAGATTGTTTTTGGGTAGATTTCCGTCTCGAGGGCAGAGGTCCACAGCGACCCCTCAATCTTAATCCTGTCCCTGAAGCTGATCCAATGGCACTAATCGACGGTGACCCCTGATGGCTCTTGTCTCGGGGCTTCTCATTGGCCAATCAAAGGCGAATTCGTCATGCCGGGGGACTATCAATTTAGACACAGGACAATGGTGAAGCGACACGGTATAATGATGCCTCTCGCGTCCCCAATCAATGCCAGGGATATCCTTATAAAAAGCACACCCGATCAGAGATGTTTAACATGTGGGTCTGCTATCCCTTGGCGACAGAATCGTGTGTGTGCTTGGTGAATGTGTCGCTTGATATCCTGTATCGTAGGCCCGAAGCCTACAACTGGTACAGGGCTACACCCACAGCTGCTCGCTACTTCTTCGGCGCTTGACAGCACATTGCAGTATCAGCCTTTTAGATTGGACGAGAGCGGAGTATCAAGTAAACATTGATGATGTTTCCATAACATGCTGACAATGGTGTAGCTTCCCCGAACACACAATGCTTAAGTGAGCTATCAGGACAGACACAGTATGGCGTGTATCATACTGGTCAGCGGGCACACACACCATGACAAAGCGAGACCATAGGTTATAGAGAAAGGGGGGGGGGAAGTAGGGGGGATAGGGTAGGGGGGAGGGTGTAGGTGGGGGGAGGGGATAGGGTAGGTAGAGGGAGGGAGTGAGTGGGGAAAAGGCGGTGGGTGGAGGGAGGGGGTAGGTGGAGGGAGGGGGTAGGTGGAGGGAGGGGGTAGGTGGATGGAGGGGGTGGGTGGAGGGTGAGGGTAGGGGGGGGGAGGCGAAGAGGCGGTGTGTATATGTATATCTGTCGCTGACCCCCAGGTAGATGACACGTCCGGCGTGAGCGGGGTGCGCCGTTTGATGTCAGTCGTCCAGCGGTTGTACGCCAGTGCCTGGGGGAACGTTCTGCACGTCACTCAACGCCAGTGTATATAACACTACTGAACGCTTCAGGACGTCACAACGCCAGTGTATATAAACACTACTGAACGCTTCAGGACGTCACAACGCCAGTGTATATAACACTACTGAACGCTTCAGGACGTCACAACGCCAGTGTATATAACACTACTGAACGCTTCAGGACGTCACAACGCCAGTGTATATAACACTACTGAACGCTTCAGGACGTCACAGAACGCCATTGTATATAACACTACTGAACGCTTCAGGACGTCACAACGCCAGTGTATATAACACTACTGAACGCTTCAGGACGTCACAACGCCAGTGTATATAACACTACTGAACGCTTCAGGACGTCACAACGCCAGTGTATATAACACTACTGAACGCTTCAGGACGTCACAGAACGCCATTGTATATAACACTACTGAACGCTTCAGGACGTCACAACGCCAGTGTATATAACACTACTGAACGCTTCAGGACGTCACAACGCCAGTGTATATAACACTACTGAACGCTTCAGGACGTCACAACGCCAGTGTATATAACACTACTGAACGCTTCAGGACGTCACAACGCCAGTGTATATAACACTACTGAACGCTTCAGGACGTCACAACGCCAGTGTATATAACACTACTGAACGCTTCAGGACGTCACAACGCCAGTGTATATAACATTACTGACCGCTTCTGGACGTCACAACGCCAGTGTATATAACATTACTGACCGCTTCTGGACGTCACTCAACGCCAGGGTATATAACACTACTGAACGCTTCAGGACGTCACAGAACGCCATTTTATACAACACTACTGAACGCTTCTGGACGTCACAGAACGCCAGTGGATATAACACGACTGAACGCTTTTGGACGTCACAGAACGCCATTTTATATAACACTAGTGAACGCTTCTGGGCGTCACAGAACGCCAGTGTATATAACACTACTGAACGCTTTTGGACGTCACAGAACGCCATTTTATATAACACTACTGAACGCTTATGGACGTCACAGAATGCCAGTGTATATAACACTACTGAACACGACAGGGTATTTAACCAATATATATATATCTATAACACCACTGAATACTACTGAGAGCCAAGATAACAAAACCCCAATATCCCCCCCACCCCCCGTCCCCCGCCCCCTTAATGGCAGGCGACACCGGTATGATGACGGCGGCTGCTCGTCACCAGCCATCACAGCCATGCGGGTCATTAACTAGACATGTGCAGCCCACCCCCTCCTCCGGGTCATTAACTATACATGTGCACCCCCCCCTCCTCCGGGTCATTAACTATACATGTGCACCCCCCTCCCCCCCCCCCCATGCGGGTCATTAACTATACCTGTGCACCCCCCCTGCGGGTCATTAACTATACATGTGGGCCCACCCCCCAATCTCCATGGTAACCTCACGGGGTCACACCTGCTGTCTCGTTACGTGGGGTATCCCGAGCTCTTGGTTGAGGTTTCAGGCCACGTTTGTGTACAATATAGGCCAAACCGCGCCCAGAATCCTCCTCGGGGATGGATCGGTGCTTAATGTCACCTTTGTGTGCATATAGACCAAGACCCGGATGCAGAGTTGCGTTGGTTACGTCGTATTTTTAAATTAATCTAAATATGATCTACTGCCACTTTTGTCTCACATCGGCGATAACATTGGGGCAAGGTACATTCGGGGACCATGGTAACAGATGAAACATGCCCCATATACCTGATCCCAGGTGCCAGAGCGTGAACACATGGCCCGTGGGTCGTCACCTCAGCCCGCTTACAACGTGACCAGAGAGACGCCCTATTGTTTTCGCGGTCCTCCCCCCCCCACCCCCCTCTACCTCCCATTTCAGTAGGCAGGCTCGGCGAGCAGGCCACGTGGTCCTGTCTACTACTACTATACGAACCAGGTTACAGGATCATTATTTCGCACGCCATCTGTGCCTCGTAAAAGCCGTTTACCACCTTCATGTGGAAATAATTTATGGATGTCCTGGATCCCGAAGTAAAGTACTTGATTCGGGTGCCAGTGACTGGTCTCAAGTATAACGTAAAGCGGCAAATGGGGGTAGGTAGCTTTTTGTCATACAAACAGTCTTTAAACATACATAAATCGGTGGCCGTTTTTCGGAGTTTAACGTGACCGATATAACCCGCAAACTGCTCGTCTGTGGTCGAGTACGCCACCCTCTCGACCACGGCGGCTCCCTCGAACGGGGTTTGAACCCGCAACCTGTTGGACTGTAGTCTAGTAGAAATGCCTCTCGACCACGGCGGCACCCTAGAGTGGGAGTTGAACCCGCGACCGGTCCGTTGACCGCGGTACATTCCTCCATTATTCAGCCATATCTGCCCTAATCTCTCCACCCGCAGAGTAGGTCGATACGCTGATATATTCGTGAGATGAAGGGGAAGCACCCGACCTTCATAGACAATGCTGCCACCACTGCACACCCCGCACCCCCCCCCCCCGCACCCCGCCCCCCCCCTCCCTCCCTCACTCCCTCCCGGTTTCACATACCACCTCACGGTCCCGTACACAGGCATACACCAGCGCTACCTGGCGGCGAGCGGTCAATACGAGGCCTCCGGACGCACGCGGAGTCACGTGGCAGGACGACCTTGAAAACTGCGCCCCCTCCAATCGCTTCAAAGGAAACCCTGGGTCAATAGGGAGACGAGGGCGGGGGTGTGCGGGGGGGCGGGGGGGGGGCGGGGGGCCAGAGAGGAGGGGGTAAAGACGGAGGGAGGGGAGGGGGTAAGGGGAAGGGGATAAGGGAATATTGACGAGAAAGGACACCGTAAGACGAGAGAGATATACCTACCCCAGCGAGGAGGGGTAGGCGGTAGGGGAGAGGGGGAGTGAGGCTGAGAGCTAATGTAGCAGGGAAACGAGGGAGCAGGGAAAAGGATTGTAGACCGTGGAGGAACCAATATCGACAGGGGGGGGGGGGGAGGAGGGGGGCAAACGCTAAGGCCGGGGTAGAGGGGACGGGGTGGGGGGAGGAGGGGGGCAAACGCTAAGGCCGGGGTAGAGGGGACGGGGTGGGGGTTGGAGGACTGCACATGCCTCAGGTAGAAGTGCGGGAATAAAGTCTCATGAGGGCGATAATTAGCGGTCCTTGTCCCATCGTTACCGCGAAGTCCCGACAAAGGACTCAATACAACGACAGTCAACAAAAGAGAAACAAATCAAAGAAAAAACGTGTGAAAGCGGGAGGAAGAACAGAAGGCAATAAAGGGCGGAGTGTGTATTGGAGAAGGCAATAGAGGGCGGAGTGTGTATTGGAGAAGGCAATAGAGGGCGGAGTGTGTATTGGAGAAGGCAATAGAGGGCGGAGTGTGTATTGGAGAAGGCAATAGAGGGCGGAGTGTGTATTGGAGAAGGCAATAGAGGGCGGAGTGTGTATTGAAGAAGGCAATAGAGGGCGGAGTGTGTATTGAAGAAGGCAATAGAGGGCGGAGTGTGTATTGGAGAAGGCAATAGAGGGCGGAGTGTGTATTGAAGAAGGCAATAGAGGGCGGAGTGTGTATTGAAGAAGGCAATAGAGGGCGGAGTGTGTATTGGAGAAGGCAATAGAGGGCGGAGTGTGTATTGAAGAAGGCAATAGAGGGCGGAGTGTGTATTGAAGAAGGCAATAAAGGGCGGAGTGTGTATTGGAGAAGGCAATAGAGGGCGGAGTGTGTATTGAAGAAGGCAATAGAGGGTGGAGTGTGTATTGAAGAAGGCAATAGAGGGTGGAGTGTGTATTGGAGAAGGCAATAGAGGGCGGAGTGTGTATTGAAGAAGGCAATAGAGGGCGGAGTGTGTATTGGAGAAGGCAATAGAGGGCGGAGTGTGTATTGAAGAAGGCAATAGAGGGCGGAGTGTGTATTGGAGAAGGCAATAGAGGGCGGAGTGTGTATTGAAGAAGGCAATAGAGGGCGGAGTGTGTATTGAAGAAGGCAATAGAGGGCGGAGTGCGTATTGAAGAAGGCAATAGAGGGCGGAGTGTGTATTGAAGAAGGCAATAGAGGGCGGAGTGTGTATTGAAGAAGGCAATAGAGGGCGGAGTGTGTATTGGAGAAGGCAATAGAGGGCGGAGTGTGTATTGAAGAAGGCAATAGAGGGCGGAGTGTGTATTGAATAAGGCAATAGAGAGCGGAGTGTGTATTGGAGAAGGCAATAGAGGGCGGAGTGTGTATTGAATAAGGCAATAGAGGGCGGAGTGTGTATTGGAGAAGGCAATAGAGGGCGGAGTGTGTATTGGAGAAGGCAATAGAGGGCGGAGTGTGTATTGGAGAAGGCAATAGAGGGCGGAGTGTGTATTGAAGAAGGCAATAGAGGGCGGAGTGTGTATTGAAGAAGGCAATAGAGGGCGGAGTGTGTATTGAAGAAGGCAATAGAGGGCGGAGTGTGTATTGGAGAAGGCAATAGAGGGCGGAGTGTGTATTGGAGAAGGCAATAGAGGGTGGAGTGTGTATTGAAGAAGGCAATAGAAGGCGGAGTGTGTATTGAAGAAGGCAATAGAGGGCGGAGTGTGTATTGGAGAAGGCAATAGAGGGCGGAGTGTGTATTGAAGAAGGCAATAGAGGGCGGAGTGTGTATTGGAGAAGGCAATAGAGGGCGGAGTGGGTATTGGAGAAGGCAATAGAGGGCGGAGTGTGTATTGGAGAAGGCAATAGAGGGCGGAGTGTGTATTGAAGAAGGCAATAGAGGGCGGAGTGTGTATTGGAGAAGGCAATAGAGGGCGGAGTGTGTATTGGAGAAGGCAATAGAGGGCGGAGTGTGTATTGAAGAAGGCAATAGAGGGCGGAGTGGGTATTGGAGAAGGCAATAGAGGGCGGAGTGTGTATTGAAGAAAGCAATAGAGGGCGGAGTGTGTATTGAAGAAGGCAATAGAGGGCGGAGTGTGTATTGAAGAAGGCAATAGAGGGCGGAGTGTGTATTGAAGGAGGCAATAGAGGGCGGAGTGTGTATTGAAGAAGGCAATAGAGGGCGGAGTGTGTATTGGAGAAGGCAATAGAGGGCGGAGTGTGTATTGAAGAAGGCAATAGAGGGCGGAGTGTGTATTGAATAAGGCAATAGAGAGCGGAGTGTGTATTGGAGAAGGCAATAGAGGGCGGAGTGTGTATTGAATAAGGCAATAGAGGGCGGAGTGTGTATTGAATAAGGCAATAGAGGGCGGAGTGTGTATTGGAGAAGGCAATAGAGGGCGGAGTGTGTATTGAAGAAGGCAATAGAGGGCGGAGTGTGTATTGAAGAAGGCAATAGAGGGCGGAGTGTGTATTGAAGAAGGCAATAGAGGGCGGAGTGTGTATTGGAGAAGGCATTAGAGGGCGGAGTGTGTATTGGAGAAGGCAATAGAGGGCGGAGTGTGTATTGGAGAAGGCAATAGAGGGCGGAGTGTGTATTGGAGAAGGCAATAGAGGGCGGAGTGTGTATTGAAGAAGGCAATAGAGAGCGGAGTGTGTATTGGAGAAGGCAATAGAGGGCGGAGTGTGTATTGAAGAAGGCAATAGAGGGCGGAGTGTGTATTGGAGAAGGCAATAGAGGGCGGAGTGTGTATTGAAGAAGGCAATAGAGGGCGGAGTGTGTATTGGAGAAGGCAATAGAGGGCGGAGTGGGTATTGGAGAAGGCAATAGAGGGCGGAGTGTGTATTGGAGAAGGCAATAGAGGGCGGAGTGTGTATTGAAGAAGGCAATAGAGGGCGGAGTGGGTATTGGAGAAGGCAATAGAGGGCGGAGTGTGTATTGAAGAAGGCAATAGAGGGCGGAGTGTGTATTGAAGAAGGCAATAGAGGGCGGAGTGTGTATTGGAGAAGGTAATAGAGGGCGGAGTGTGTATTGGAGAAGGCAATAGAGGGCGGAGTGTGTATTGGAGAAGGCAATAGAGGGCGGAGTGTGTATTGAAGAAGGCAATAGAGGGCGGAGTGTGTATTGAAGAAGGCAATAGAGGGCGGAGTGTGTATTGGAGAAGGCAATAGAGGGCGGAGTGTGTATTGAAGAAGGCAATAGAGGGCGGAGTGGGCATTGGAGAAGGCAATAGAGGGCGGAGTGTGTATTGAAGAAGGCAATAGAGGGCGGAGTGTGTATTGAAGAAGGCAATAGAGGGCGGAGTGTGTATTGAAGAAGGCAATAGAGGGCGGAGTGTGTATTGGAGAAGGCAATAGAGGGCGGAGTGTGTAATGTAAACTCATCGGCCGTCGAAAACGTTCTGCCTGATTTGTTTTCTCTGGCTACTTTCCGAAGTGATTTGATTTGATTGGGCTTAACGGCACTTTCAGCCTGTAAGGCTGTATCGTGCCATACTGGTTCAGTTCAATTTAAATAACTTAATAGTCATACTGAAAATTAATACATGTGATATTGAAGATAAAACAATTGCAAAAATGATAAGTAGATAGGAATAAAATCAAGAATGCAGTAAATGTGGAAACGATTACTAGATTAATAAAACCCTGAGGATGTCAAATATTATGATTGAGCAAAATGTCTTAAAACCATGAAAGTGAAGAATGGTGAAACGATAAAGTCAATAAGTTGTCAGAATATAAAACCATGAATGTTGATGTTGGTATTTAAAACCGCACTTTCGAGATTAATAAATACAGCAAAATGCACTGTTTGGTAGTATACGTTTAGTATAAGACTAGATTTCACATTTGACTGGATTTAGTGCAGCTAAATAGTCTAAAATCTTTTGATGAGGTATAGTATTAAACAAGTGTATTAAATCTGTTGTTTGGTAATATTCATCCCTAGTTTCTTGGAAGTCAACGCACCTCAACAGTATGTGCTCCACTGTCAGGGGCTCCCGACAGGGAATACATTCTGGAGGTGGTTCTCCTTTGAGGAGGAAGCAATGGGTGAGGTACGTCTTTCCGAAGTGAACGTCGTAATTTGTTTTACAGCCCACAACCCACTTTTTCTGATCCAGACCTCACATTTCCCACTTTTCTTTCACCTTAAATGCTTAAATAATCATACAAAGAGTGGCCTACACCATTTTATAAGTGAGCGACCGTGTCCCCGCCAGCTGTAACAACATCGCCTCCCCCCCCCCCCCCGCGAGGGATCGAACGTCCTGAGAATCGATCTCCCCATAGAGCGCTAATCTCCGCTTCTGGGCGGCGGCCTCACTAACGACTTCATACCTCATTAACCTATCCTCCCCCCGTCCGTGTCCATGTATGAAGTGCACTGCCCTTGTGTTACAGACTTTACCAGCCCCCCATCCCCCGCCCCACCGCCCTGCCCCGGACCGCGGTATCCGAGCGAGTTACGGTGACTATTGGATTAGGATTTAATTTTGATCTGAATACTGCTCAGCCTGTATCTGTACCTCAGGTAGCCCGCTGTGGGTGACTAGATGAGTTTATAGGATTCAGAGATTTAGGCTATGTGAGCACAAATATGGCCTGAAACGCAATTCTGTCCATCAGCCTCCACGCCAGGCGGGAGAAGCCAGGTAGCCATGGGGGACAATTCATACAGTGCTGTCAGACCGAGCACAGTTAAACCATGATATGACGCCCCCTGAGGTTTAGAAGTCGTACTTGGCTGGTCAAGACCGATCCTATTTGTGATATCCTAATCACAGGGTGAGCCCGACTGACGGTATCACAGCAGCTACAATCCGCCAACACAACCATTGCCGAACATCATAATGTACCCCGTAGCCGCCCCACGGAATCATAACGGGGTCGTGTTCACATGGTCACGTTATGACGCGTTTCCAAGCTGACAAGGGTACACAGTTGAGCTCGCTTTTGGTCAATCAAATCACAGAACAAGCCACACGCCGGATGGCGGGGGTCGGGGTGGGGGGTGAGTGTGGGGGGGGGGTGGAGGGGAGAGGGAGGTAACAGCAACTCAAGGCACCGGGTGATATGCTTCCATACAGTCGACATCACCATTCGACTCATTCTTCACTAGGGAAACCATTACGGTGAGGCGTATAAGGGAGGTAGACAAGCGGATATCAAGCGCGAGTGGGACGAGTAGATTGGCGGTTTCGGCCACATTCGTGCACACACGGGTTAAACCTGGAGAAATCTCGTTCGATGAGACGGATGCTAAGTGACATGATTTGAGCGCGAGGCATGATCGAGGGTGGCACTCAGGTGAGTAAGGTTAAAGCTCAGCAGGCTATATATAGTGGGTGGGGGGAGGGGGGGTCACTACCAGTGGTCCAGCAGACGACCATTATAGAAATCATTACATGAAGGGACATCAAGGGGGTTGGCTTATCACACACATACCGGAGAGGCCTGGGTTGTGCTCGGCGCCTGGTGGCATGGCGAGGCCCCTGGACCACGCGAGGCACGCTCAGTGACCCAGTGAGGCCAGGGTAGGCCAAAGTAAAACATGGCGGACTGGCAGAGAATGGCGACTAGACTTTTGCCTCCCGCCACACCCTCCCATCCCCGCCCCCTCCCACCATCCTCAACCACATTATCCCTGCCACAAACCCTTTGATCGTTGACATGACTCTACTCTCTCTCACACTACCCCCCCCCCACCCGCCACGACCATAACCCCCGACCCTCGCCACCCCCACCGCTTCGTCACGACGGCGAAATGCCCCAGAAACCATTACTCTAAAAGAAAAACATCAAAACCAAACTAAAACGGAAGACCATCAATCTTCACCACAGCTAAATCGACTGGGTTGGCCTCCATATAAGCGTCACGGCTCCTCATTGTTTCCATAGTAACGGGTGCGACCGGCGGCCCAAGACGAGGCTGACATTGTAACATTAACCCCCACGCGCCCCTCTCCCCCCCACCCCACCTCAAACGGGAGTGCAGTGCCTCGAAAACACTAACGTCAAGCACAGGCGGACCCCCCTCCCCCAACACGCCCCCTGGTGGCAGGGAATACCTGGGAGATTGCGACGACGGGTTTTTCCGGCGACAAAGAGTTAACAAGACACTAAGTCTGTCTAGCCAACGTTTAAATATCGATTGCCCAATATCCACCAGAAAGCCATTTAGCACAATACGGGTCAATTTCCAAAGCAATCATCCAATATATTACCGTCCGGAGAGCATACCCCACGAATCAAAGAAGTGGGGAAACGAAACAGTGACATAAACTTAAATTGCTCTCGGTTTCCATGGCAAGAGACTAACAAACATGGATAGCCTGCTGACACACGTACATCTGCCTGCGGTGTCAGGATGCCATGATACCCTGATGACACACGTACATCTGTCCGCGGTGTCAGGATGCCATGATACCCTGATGACACACGTACATCTGTCCGCGGTGTCAGGATGCCATGATACCCTGATGACACACGTACATCTGTCTGCGGTGTCAGGATGCCATGATACCCTGATGACACACCTACATCTGTCCGCGGTGTGAGGATGCCATGGTACCGTGATGACACACGTATATCTGTCTGCGGTGTCAGGATGCCATGATACCCTGATGACACACGCACATCTGCCTGCGGTGTGAGGATGCCATGATACCCTGATGACACACGCACATCTGTCCGCGGTGTCAGGATGCCATGATACCCTGATGACACACGTACATCTGTCCGCGGTGTCAGGATGCCATGATACCCTGATGACACACGTACATCTGTCCGCGGTGTCAGGATGCCATGATACCCTGATGACACACGCACATCTGCCTGCGGTGTGAGGATGCCATGATACCCTGATGACACACGTACATCTGTCCGCGGTGTCAGGATGCCATGATACCCTGATGACACACGTACATCTGTCTGCGGTGTCAGGATGCCATGATACCCTGATGACACACGTACATCTGCCTGCGGTGTGAGGATGCCATGATACCCTGATGACACACGTACATCTGTCTGCGGTGTCAGGATGCCATGATACCCTGATGACACACGTACATCTGTCCGCGGTGTCAGGATGCCATGATACCCTGATGACACACGTACATCTGTCTGCGGTGTCAGGATGCCATGATACCCTGATGACACACGTACATCTGTCCGCGGTGTCAGGATGCCATGATACCCTGATGACACACGTACATCTGTCCGCGGTGTCAGGATGCCATGATACCCTGATGACACACGTACATCTGTCTGCGGTGTCAGGATGCCATGATACCCTGATGACACACGCACATCTGTCCGCGGTGTGAGGATGCCATGGTACCCTGATGACACACGTATATCTGTCTGCGGTGTCAGGATGCCATGATACCCTGATGACACACGCACATCTGCCTGCGGTGTGAGGATGCCATGATACCCTGATGACACACGCACATCTGCCTGCGGTGTGAGGATGCCATGATACCCTGATGACACACGCACATCTGTCCGCGGTGTCAGGATGCCATGATACCCTGATGACACACGCACATCTGTCCGCGGTGTCAGGATGCCATGATACCCTGATGACACACGTACATCTGTCCGCGGTGTCAGGATGCCATGATACCCTGATGACACACGCACATCTGCCTGCGGTGTGAGGATGCCATGATACCCTGATGACACACGTACATCTGTCCGGGGTGTCAGGATGCCATGATACCCTGATGACACACGTACATCTGTCTGCGGTGTCAGGATGCCATGATACCCTGATGACACACGTACATCTGCCTGCGGTGTGAGGATGCCATGATACCCTGATGACACACCTACATCTGTCCGCGGTGTCAGGATGCCATGATACCCTGATCACACACGCACATCTGCCTGCGGTGTGAGGATGCCATGATACCCTGATGACACACGTACATCTGTCTGCGGTGTCAGGATGCCATGATACCCTGATGACACACGCACATCTGCCTGCGGTGTGAGGATGCCATGATACCCTGATGACACACGTACATCTGTCCGCGGTGTCAGGATGCCATGATACCCTGATGACACACGTACATCTGTCTGCGGTGTGAGGATGCCATGATACCCTGATGACACACGCACATCTGCCTGCGGTGTGAGGATGCCATGATACCCTGATGACACACGTACATCTGTCCGCGGTGTCAGGATGCCATGATACCCTGATGACACACGTACATCTGTCTGCGGTGTCAGGATGCCATGATACCCTGATGACACACGCACATCTGTCTGCGGTGTCAGGATGCCATGATACCCTGATGACACACGTACATCTGTCTGCGGTGTCAGGATGCCATGATACCCTGATGACACACGTACATCTGTCTGCGGCGTGAGGATCCCATGATACCCTGATAACACACGTACATCTGTCTGCGGTGTCAGGATCCCATGATACCCTGATGACACACGTACATCTGTCTGCGGCGTGAGGATCCCATGATACCCTGATGACACACGTACATCTGTCTGCGGTGTCAGGATGCCATGATACCCTGATGACACACGTACATCTGTCTGCGGTGTCAGGATCCCATGATACCCTGATGACACACGTACATCTGTCCGCGGTGTGAGGATGCCATGATACCCTGATGACACACGTACATCTGTCCGCGGTGTCAGGATGCCATGATACCCTGATGACACACGTACATCTGTCCGCGGTGTCAGGATGCCATGATACCCTGATGACACACGTACATCTGTCTGCGGTGTCAGGATGCCATGATACCCTGATGACACACGCACATCTGTCTGCGGTGTCAGGATGCCATGATACCCTGATGACACACGTACATCTGTCTGCGGTGTCAGGATGCCATGATACCCTGATGACACACGTACATCTGCCTGCGGTATGAGGATCCCATGATACCCTGATGACACACGTACATCTGTCCGCGGTGTCAGGATGCCATGATACCCTGATGACACACGTACATCTGCCTGCGGTATGAGGATCCCATGATACCCTGATGACACACGTACATCTGTCTGCGGTGTGAGGATGCCATGATACCCTGATGACACACGCACATCTGTCTGCGGTGTCAGGATTCCATGATACCCTGATGACACACGTACATCTGTCTGCGGTGTCAGGATTCCATGATACCCTGATGACACACGTACATCTGTCTGCGGTGTGAGGATGCCATGATACCCTGATGACACACGTACATCTGTCTGCGGTGTCAGGATTCCATGATACCCTGATGACACACGTACATCTGTCTGCGGTGTGAGGATGCCATGATACCCTGATGACACACGTACATCTGTCCGCGGTGTCAGGATGCCATGATACCCTGATGACACACGTACATCTGCCCGCGGTATCAGGATCCCATGATACCCTGATGACACACGTACATCTGTCTGCGGTGTGAGGATGCCATGATACCCTGATGACACACGTACATCTGTCCGCGGTGTGAGGATGCCATGATACCCTGATGACACACGTACATCTGTCCGCGGTGTGAGGATGCCATGATACCCTGATGACACACGTACATCTGTCTGCGGTGTCAGGATCCCATGATACCCTGATGACACACGTACATCTGTCTGCGGTGTGAGGATGCCATGATACCCTGATGACACACGCACATCTGTCTGCGGTGTCAGGATTCCATGATACCCTGATGACACACGTACATCTGTCTGCGGTGTCAGGATTCCATGATACCCTGATGACACACGTACATCTGTCTGCGGTGTGAGGATGCCATGATACCCTGATGACACACGTACATCTGTCTGCGGTGTCAGGATTCCATGATACCCTGATGACACACGTACATCTGTCTGCGGTGTGAGGATGCCATGATACCCTGATGACACACGTACATCTGTCTGCGGTGTGAGGATGCCATGATACCCTGATGACACACGTACATCTGTCTGCGGTGTGAGGATGCCATGATACCCTGATGACACACGTACATCTGTCCGCGGTGTCAGGATGCCATGATACCCTGATGACACACGTACATCTGTCTGCGGTGTCAGGATGCCATGATACCCTGATGACACACGCACATCTGTCTGCGGTGTGAGGATGCCATGATACCCTGATGACACACGTACATCTGTCTGCGGTGTGAGGATGCCATGATACCCTGATGACACACGTACATCTGTCTGCGGTGTGAGGATGCCATGATACCCTGATGACACACGTACATCTGTCCGCGGTATCAGGATCCCATGATACCCTGATAACACACGTACATCTGTCCGCGGTGTCAGGATGCCATGATACCCTGATGACACACGTACATCTGTCCGCGGTGTCAGGATGCCATGATACCCTGATGACACACGTACATCTGTCCGCGGTATCAGGATCCCATGATACCCTGATGACACACGTACATCTGTCTGCGGTGTGAGGATGCCATGATACCCTGATGACACACGTACATCTGTCCGCGGTGTGAGGATGCCATGATACCCTGATGACACACGTACATCTGTCTGCGGTGTGAGGATGCCATGATACCCTGATGACACACGTACATCTGTCTGCGGCGTGAGGATGCCATGATACCCTGATGACACACGTACATCTGTCCGCGGTGTCAGGATGCCATGATACCCTGATGACACACGTACATCTGTCTGCGGTGTGAGGATGCCATGATACCCTGATGACACACGTACATCTGTCTGCGGTGTGAGGATGCCATGATACCCTGATGACACACGTACATCTGTCCGCGGTGTCAGGATGCCATGATACCCTGATGACACACGTACATCTGTCCGCGGTGTCAGGATGCCATGATACCCTGATGACACACGTACATCTGTCCGCGGTATCAGGATCCCATGATACCCTGATGACACACGTACATCTGTCTGCGGTGTGAGGATGCCATGATACCCTGATGACACACGTACATCTGTCCGCGGTGTGAGGATGCCATGATACCCTGATGACACACGTACATCTGTCTGCGGTGTGAGGATGCCATGATACCCTGATGACACACGTACATCTGTCTGCGGCGTGAGGATGCCATGATACCCTGATGACACACGTACATCTGTCCGCGGTGTGAGGATGCCATGATACCCTGATGACACACGTACATCTGTCCGCGGTGTGAGGATGCCATGATACCCTGATGACACACGTACATCTGTCTGCGGTGTCAGGATGCCATGATACCCTGATGACACACGTACATCTGTCCGCGGTGTGAGGATGCCATGATACCCTGATGACACACGTACATCTGTCCGCGGTGTGAGGATGCCATGATACCCTGATGACACACGTACATCTGTCTGCGGTGTCAGGATCCCATGATACCCTGATGACACACGTACATCTGTCTGCGGTGTGAGGATGCCATGATACCCTGATGACACACGTACATCTGTCCGCGGTGTGAGGATGCCATGATACCCTGATGACACACGTACATCTGTCTGCGGTGTCAGGATGCCATGATACCCTGATGACACACGTACATCTGCCTGCGGTGTCAGGATGCCATGATACCCTGATGACACACGTACATCTGTCTGCGGTGTCAGGATCCCATGATACCCTGATGACACACGTACATCTGTCTGCGGTGTCAGGATCCCATGATACCCTGATGACACACGTACATCTGTCTGCGGTGTGAGGATGCCATGATACCCTGATGACACACGTACATCTGTCCGCGGTGTGAGGATGCCATGATACCCTGATGACACACGTACATCTGTCTGCGGTGTGAGGATGCCATGATACCCTGATGACACACGTACATCTGTCCGCGGTGTGAGGATGCCATGATACCCTGATGACACACGTACATCTGTCTGCGGTGTGAGGATGCCATGATACCCTGATGACACACGTACATCTGCCCGCGGTATCAGGATCCCATGATACCCTGATGACCATTGACCATCCCATGGTTATCTCGATCATATATCATTGTCATATGATACGCAATGCCTGACGTGCGTCCTGAAGTGTGTACAGAGGTGGCATGGAGAACCCATCTATAGAGTCGCTCTTTCCAACAGAGCTCAGTAACTTCACACGTTTTAATTTGAACATATGGCTGTTTTAATCAGAAACATTAACACTTAAGAAACTCAACTGCTCGATAACGTGATAGTTGAAAGCGAGCGATAATATGGTAACTTACCTTGCTCCTGTTCCCCTGTGACGTAATCCTCGTCCTGCTGACGTTCAATCTCTTCCCGCACGCGGCGCATCTCCTCTTGGCGCTGTAGCTTCCGCACATAGCTATCCCTGGAAAGAACAATATGTACAGTTTAATTCAATGCATCTCCTCTTGGCGCTATAGCTTCCGTACATAGCTATCCCTGGAGAGAACAATATGTACAGTTTAATTCAATGCATCTCCTCTTGGCGCTGTAGCTTCCGCACATAGCTATCCCTGGAAAAAAAAATATGTGCAGTTTAATTCAGTGCATCTCCTCTTGGCGCTGTAGCTTCCGCACATAGCTATCCCCGGAAAGAACAATATGTACAGTTTAATTCAATGCATCTCCTCTTGGCGCTGTAGCTTCCGCACATAGCTATCCCCGGAAAGAACAATATGTACAGTTTAATTCAATGCATCTCCTCTTGGCGCTGTAGCTTCCGCACATAGCTATCCGCGGAAAGAACAAAATGTACGGTTTAAATCAATGTACCAGCTCTTGGCGCTGTAGCTTCCGCACATAGTTGCAGCTTTCGAACATAGCTGTCCCTGGAAATAAATGCACAGTAAAAAACAAAAACAAATGTAAATCTGAAAAAATGGAGCATTTTTTTCGATGTCTGGGCAATTTTTAGGTTCCTGATATGCATATCGCTGAAAACGCTATGCATAATATCCCTTTGTGGTTACTGGATGGAACTACTAGAGGAGAAGAAATACACAGTGCTGGGAACAATTTGGTTAGAAGATTAAATTCAAAAGCAACGGAGACATTGCCAGTCCCGGACTTTGTAGATACGGGTTTATTTGCCATAACGAAGATATACTACTCACAGTTTGCTAAGGATCACCTCTATGCAGAGATATCTGAGTGTATAACAGGTGACTGTGTAATTGTACTATAATACAAAGCCGTTTTGCCTTTACCATGCATGGTGGCACACGAGTAACATATTTGACACAGATTGGGGAAGGTTTATCTGTATAATAGTACAATTACACAGTCACCTGTTATACACTCAGATATCTCTGCATAGAGGTGATCCTTAGCAAACTGTGAGTAGTATATAATCACACAATTCATGCAACAATTCTAGAAGGTGTGTGACCGTTTCTGCATAGTGAAGCGCCATTGTGGTTTACTCCCAAGGAAATATACAGACCAAGCGCATGTCCTATGTATGTAAGGATTAATGTGCCGACGACAGTCTTCATAAGGAGCGATTTCGCGATTCAATTGGATCTAAAGGGAGATTCATACATCTCTACCGAGACTACAATATACTGTACTGAAACACAAAACACAGAAAAGGAGTGACAGAGAGAGTACGATAAATCCTGTATTGAATACAAAGCCCGGTTTGGTGATTGTATCTTATTTTCTCGGCTCTCGAGGTCCCGCGGCTAACATGAAAACCCGTTATCGTCAGCCCACCACGTGGCAAACACAAGCAGTATCGTCAGCCCACCACGTGGCAAGCACAAGCAGTATCGACGGCCCACCACGTGGCAAACACAATCAGTATTGACGCCCCACAACGTGGCTAGCACAAGCAGTATTGACGCCCCACAACGTGGCTAGCACAAGCAGTATTGACGGCCCACCACGTGGCAAGCACAATCAGTATTGACGGACGACCACGTGGCAAGCACAAGTAGTACTGACGGCCCACCACGTGGCAAGCACAAGCAGTATTGACGGCCCACCACGTGGCAAGCACAATCAGTATTGACGGACGACCACGTGGCAAGCACAAGTGGTATTGACGGCCCACCACGTGGAAAGCACAAGCAGTATTGACGGCCCACCACGTGGCAAGCACAAGAGGTATTGACGGCCCACCACGTGGCAAGCACAAGAGGTATTGACGGCCCACCACGTGGCAAGCACAAGAGGTATTGACGGCCCACCACGTGGCAAGCACAAGAGGTATTGACGGCCCACCACGTGGCAAGCACAAGAGGTATTGACGGCCCACCACGTGGCAAGCACAAGAGGTATTGACGGCCCACCACGTGGCAAGCACAAGAGGTATTGACGGCCCACCACGTGGCAAGCACAAGCAGTATTGACGGCCCACCACGTGGAAAGCACAAGCAGTATTGACGGCCCATCACGTGGAAAGCACAAGCAGTATTGACGGCCCATCATGTGGAAAGCCCAAGCAGTATTGACGGCCCACCACGTGGCAAGCACAAGCAGTATTGACGGCCCATCATGTGGAAAGCCCAAGCAGTATTGACGGCCCACCACGTGGCAAACACAATCAGTATTGACGCCCCACAACGTGGCTAGCACAAGCAGTATTGACGCCCCACAACGTGGCTAGCACAAGCAGTATTGACGGCCCACCACGTGGCAAGCACAATCAGTATTGACGGACGACCACGTGGCAAGCACAAGTAGTACTGACGGCCCACCACGTGGCAAGCACAAGCAGTATTGACGGCCCACCACGTGGCAAGCACAATCAGTATTGACGGACGACCACGTGGCAAGCACAAGTGGTTTTGACGGCCCACCACGTGGAAAGCACAAGCAGTATTGACGGCCCACCACGTGGCAAGCACAAGAGGTATTGACGGCCCACCACGTGGCAAGCACAAGAGGTATTGACGGCCCACCACGTGGCAAGCACAAGAGGTATTGACGGCCCACAACGTGGCAAGCACAAGAGGTATTGACGGCCCACCACGTGGCAAGCACAAGAGGTATTGACGGCCCACCACGTGGCAAGCACAAGAGGTATTGACGGCCCACCACGTGGCAAGCACAAGAGGTATTGACGGCCCACCACGTGGCAAGCACAAGCAGTATTGACGGCCCACCACGTGGAAAGCACAAGCAGTATTGACGGCCCATCACGTGGAAAGCACAAGCAGTATTGACGGCCCATCATGTGGAAAGCCCAAGCAGTATTGACGGCCCACCACGTGGCAAGCACAAGAGGTATTGACGGCCCACCACGTGGCAAGCACAAGAGGTATTGACGGCCCACCACGTGGCAAGCACAAGAGGTATTGACGGCCCACCACGTGGCAAGCACAAGAGGTATTGACGGCCCACCACGTGGCAAGCACAAGAGGTATTGACGGCCCACCACGTGGCAAGCACAAGCAGTATTGACGGCCCACCACGTGGAAAGCACAAGCAGTATTGACGGCCCATCACGTGGAAAGCACAAGCAGTATTGACGGCCCACCACGTGGAAAGCACAAGCAGTATTGACGGCCCCTCTCAGAAAGCTTTGTCCGCAGTCTGTCCCAGCCAGTCACCTGGACACATGAACCCCATGTCAGCCCCTTATTCTATCAGCCATGGAGTTCTTTACATCGAGGATCCGATCAAATATTTGTCCCTCGGCAAGCACCACAATGTCTGGCTTCCCCAGGCGGAAAATGCAAAAGTCACGTGGCTTGTAAAACTACATCCGAGGCCGATCTGCATATTTTCGGTTTCCACCGCCGTCGCCACCACCGCCACCACCGCCACCACCGCCGCCACCGCCGCCACCACCACCGCCACCACCACCACCACCACCGCCGCCGCCACAGCCGCCACCACCGCCACCACTACCACCGCCGCCGCCGCCACCGCCGCCGCCACTGCCACCACCGCCGCCACCGCCACCACCACCACCACTGCCGCCACCGCCGCCACCACCGCCGCCACCGCCACCACCACCACCACTGCCGCCACCGCCGCCGCCACTACCACCACCGCCGCCACCACCGCCGCCACCGCCACCGCCACCACCACCACCACTGCCGCCACCGCCGCCAGCGGTAACGGCATAACCTTCATGTGCAATAAAACAAGGCTCGCACACAGCTGGGGGAACTGTTTAAACACTGCCCTCCTCGGTATGCTGATGGAAGCCGAATTCAACTCCACCTCAACCCCAGTGACATCACGAACTGACCACAGACTTCCACTTAAATGATATCAGAGACTGACCATGTTCCACTTTTTATAAACCCCGAAAATATAAATTTACCAGACAGCCCCCCACCCCCAGCCCCCAGGACCACATAGACTCTATTTAACGTTATTAAAACACGCACCGAAATCGTCTATTCCACATCTCAATTCTCCCTCAAGGGCAAAAAAAAGTCTCATTGTATATCATCAACCACGTCATCAGCCTCACATTTATGAACGGGGTTGACTTATTTTTGCGTTTATTAAGGTGCATTGGTATGTACCAACAAATTTTAAACAAGATGAAGAATTGTATCTACATATTGCTAGTAGTGTCCTTGCAAGCTCCCCGCAGGGTGGCGCTACGCAAGCTAGATTTTACCCCTGGTGTCCGCCGGGGGCAAATTTCAAGATTCTTGAAAAACGGTCAAATCAGCTGTAATTTCTTGCAACATTATAATTTTCAACAATAACCGAGATATAATGGGGCCCTAGCGGAGTGAGTCGAAGGCAGAGAGTGGTGTCCTTGTTGTTTGCCATGTGTCGTGTCATCTCATCGCCAGACACCTTGTTGCTGGTTCCTATAGCACTCGCTGGGATACGGGGTGACAAGGCCGTATACGGCGGCTTAGGACGACACGGGGAAATCTGTTCGGCGGACATGTATAGCTCCCCGGGAAAACATTAAACCATTTCACTCTCCACCCAGTGAGCCTCTGGTGGCCCATAGCTGGCGCTACTGGCGTGGACTGGTGAGAGGAGGGGCGGGGTGATACAAACTGGGATGCGATGCAGGAGATATGTCAACTTGGGGGGACCAATGGCTTCAAGACGGCCGGGGGGAGGGCAAAGGGGTGGGAGCTGTATGGGGATATACTAGGGGGACGGGGGGAGGCATGGGTCAAGGGGTGTGGGGTTGTCGGGTCCCTACCTCACACATCATCCAGCCAGGACGTGAGGGGACTCCCCACACGGTCTGATGGCCAATAACGCCCTTTTGGTGGGGCATGAACGTTAATATAGACCAATGGTAAAAAACGACTGGGACGGGTCAAGGCAAGGTTGCCATATTGGGGTGTGAGGGATGTGTCTGCACTATAACGCCCATCAGGAAGCAGCCGGGCTGCTTGATGTGGCCTCATGCCTCCAGTCCGACCCCCGGAAGTTACCAGTAGAGGCCCTCTCTTGAATCCCTGTCTACTGCCCTCCCAACGCCCACAGCCCCTCCACCGATCGCTCTCACAGCCCCTCCACGTCCCGCTATCACAACCCCTCCACCCCGCTCTCACAGCCCCTCCATCCCGCTCTCACAGCCTCTCCATCCCGCTCTCACAGCCTCTCCATCCCGCTCTCACAGCTCCTCCATCCCGCCCTCACAGCCCCTCCATCCCGCTCTCACAGCCCCTCCATCCCGCTCTCACAGCCCCTCCACCCCGCTCTCACAGCCCCTCCACCCCGCTCTCACAGCCTCTCCATCCCGCTCTCACAGCTCCTCCATCCCGCTCCCACATCCCCTCCATCCCGCTCTCACAGCTCCTCCATCCCGCCCTCACAGCCCCTCCATCCCGCTCTCACAGCCCCTCCATCCCGCTCTCACAGCCCCTCCATCCCGCTCTCACAGCCTCTCCATCCCGCTCCCACAGCTCCTCCATCCTGCTCAAACATCCCCTCCATCCGGCTCTCACAGCCCCTCCACCCCGCTCTCACAGCTCCTCCATCCCGCCCTCACAGCCCCTCCGTCCCGCTCTCACAGCCCCTCCATCCCGCTCTCACAGCCCCTCCATCCCGCTCTCACAGCCTCTCCATCCCGCTCTCACAGCTCCTCCATCCTGCTCCCACATCCCCTCCATCCCGCTCTCACAGCCCCTCCACCCCGCTCACACAGCTCCTCCATCCCGCCCTCACAGCCCCTCCACCCCGCTCTCACAGCTCCTCCATCCCGCTCTCACAGCTCCTCCATCCCGCTCTCACAGCCCCTCCACCCCGCTCTCACAGCCCCTCCACCCCGCTCTCACAGCCCCTCCATCTCGCTCTCACAGCCCCTCCATCCGCTCTCACAGCCCCTCCACCCCGCTCTCACAGCCCCTCCACCCCGCTCTCACAGCCCCTCCATCTCGCTCTCACAGCCCCTCCATCCGCTCTCACAGCCCCTCCATCCGCCCACACAGCTCCTCCACCCCGCTCTCACAGCCTCTCCACCCGCTCTCACAGCCTCTCCATCCCGTTCTCACAGCCCCTCCATCCCGCTCCCACATCCCCTCCATCCCGCCCTCACAGCCCCTCCACCCCGCTCTCACAGCCCCTCCACCCCGCTCTCACAGCCTCTCCACCCGCTCTCACAGCCTCTCCATCCCGCTCTCACAGCCTCTCCATCCCGCTCTCACAGCCCCTCCATCCCGCTCCCACATCCCCTCCATCCCGCCCTCACAGCCCCTCCATCCCGCTCTCACAGCCCCTCCATCCCGCTCTCACAGCCCCTCCACCCCGCTCTCACAGCCCCTCCATCCCGCTCTCACAGCCTCTCCACCCCGCTCTCACATCCCCCCCACCCCGCTCTCACAGCCCCTCCATCCCGCTCTCACAGCCCCCTCTCTCTCACTGCTGCATTCCCTGTCCCCATGGTCCCCTCTCCACCAACCAGCTAGCCTGCCCCCCACCGGCCTTCTTTCGCTATATGCTCTACCGTTGCCCCCTCCCATCTTACGTCTCCCTGCCCCCGCCCTCTTCTCTAACAATATCTGTTCCACGCCCCCCCCCCTCCCGATTCCCACTTATCCCCGTCATCGCTGTTGTTTCTCTCTGCCAAATGGCCTTTGTGTGTTTTCCTTTGCATATTATCTTTACATGCACATGTTTATATGACAAAGGACGACAAACCCGTAATCAAATGGTGACTCAATTTGTCTCCCATCTCCATTAATATGTTACTACTTACCAACAATGCCTTACCGCTACTCTCTCCAGCAAGCCAACCCTGACACGCCACCCCATCCCCATAGACATTCGTCCCCCTGATTGGCTAATACTGGGACGCTTGATAAACAAGCAACTGTGCTCATTATATAGCCACGTGTCTCAGAGGCCAATTATTCTCTCGGACTTATTCTACTTAATAAGCCGATACCGACCGGGATCAACCAGACAATCAATGTATTGTCTTCTTGTGCACTGTTTCTGCGCCAAGACAAGCCTTTAATTAATTAAAGCTACTTTCTCCGGACCACATCCGGCAATGTGATCTTAGCCAATCACAGGCTTCGCTCTGATTGCCTGGCGCGTGATTGGTTGCTCACGGTCGATAGGGTTAGGTCTCCACCACAGTGGAAGTAAATGAATATATGTTCCTGTGGGAGATATAGCACCAGATCATATGACAGGGTGTCTGTGGCAGAGAATCTAGCATTAGCTCAGTGTGGCAGAGAATCTAGCATTAGCTCAGTGTGTATATGACACCGTGTGGAGGTGGTGGTTAAGGACTTGGCACCAGCTTAGAGTGGATATGGCAGTGTTCGTGGCCATGGTGCGTTAGTTGGCGATGTATAATAATTGCCTGCATAGGTTTCCATTCCAGAGAAGATTAGAGTGGATATGGGAGTGTTCGTGGCCATGCTGCGTTAGTTGGGCAATGTATGATAATTGCCTGCATAGGTTTCCATTCCAGAGAATATTGAGCCATCAGCGGTTGGTATCAGCAAGGAAGAAAACTCAGCGAAGACGGTGTTATATTTATATCAGTATTGAAACCCTGAGAGATGAGAGAAGCTATAACTGGACTTGACTTTCCGGGAACATCTGCACGTTCCCCAACAATGCCATCGGGTCGCCATTTCTGTCCTGATACATCATCTATCCGCATCGGAAACAAGTCCTAAAGACATCCATGTGGGGCCCTGTGAGCTGGTCATTTTAACAGCAAATCACTAGTCAATATCTGGTCAATGACCCTCATATGTTTGACCACCAATCCATAACCTTATATTTATGAACCCCAATCCATGACGCTTATATTCATGACCACCAAACCATGACCACTATCCATGACCCTTATATTGATGACCAGCAATCCATGACCCTTATACTCATGACCACCAATCCATGCCAGCCGAATCCATGACCGCCAATTCATGACCCCCAATCCAGGACCCTTATATTCATGACCACCAATCCATGCCAGCAGTATCCATGACCGCCAATTCATGACCCCCAATACAGGACCCTTATATTCATGACCACCAATCCATGCCAGCAGTATCCACGCCCGCCGTATCCATGACCACCAATCCATGCCCGCCGTATCCATGCCCGACAACCCATGACGACTACACCAGGAGCTCCACTCCCAGACAGCCCGGTCACCAGGCGACAACCCCCAGGCACACGAGGCCTATCAGTCTTGCGATAGACTGCGCTGAAGAATATGTTCCCCAGCGTAAGCCAATTAAGACGGTGGGAGGCACGTAGCGGTCTCCGGCCACCCGGCCCGCTTCTAATTCTCACCATCATGGGAAATTTAATGGGAATCTTCCACATGAAGAGACCGCGGCAGGGTGGGAACCGAGATTTAAATTCCGAGCGCTGTGTGAAGCACAAATCAGGGAGAAAGCCCATCAGTCGCGCCCTTCACTGTCAATATGATTCCTCTCAACACTGTGAACAGTGCACAGCGGGACGGTTACGTCATCACATGATACGTTAACAAAACATAAACTATCCGCCATTTGTATTAAATTGACATCGTATATCGCAAGAGTACTCCAGCCAAACGAGAGAACAGTGTTTGAACATATCAATATAGTTTCAAATACTACATAATGCTATTGCCGTCAATATCACAAAGACGTATCAAAATCACCCAACATGGACGGCATAATAAAATATATATCTTCAACATCTATACGGATAAACAGATAAAAGATACATAGGCAATATGTGCACTAAGACAACTGATAAAATAATGCAAATCCTGTTGACCCTTTTGACCTTCAATACACGACGGACGCACCTTTCCAATGAGCAGCAGGGCATGCGCAACAGGAAGTAGTTCTTGCCGTGCATAAAGACGTAGAATCTCCCGCGGCAGCAGCGCCGCTTCACGGGTTTCGCGGGAATCACCTCCGAATCAATCTCCATCGTGGGGTCGCTGTATCGACAGTGCAATGAATGCCGGATTACGCCTTATCCATACGATAAGCTGTAAAAACACAACCTGCTGCAATCCACGGCGAGGGAAACAGGGGAGAAAGGGGAGACAACAATGGTTGCTTCCCTATTACAGCTACTCCAATACGGAATCCTATTTCCCGTCAACTACAATGTTCAGCGATATTGCTTGCGTCTTATACGAAAGCAGCGCACGGCGTCTGCAGCTTGACGTCAAGTGATATTATCGTCAGACAACAGACCAGCGGGGACTGTTTTCATGTCAGACTTTGTCATTTCCGTTAATCCGAACACCATCCTTCAACATCCCTTTGACGAGTGAACCAGACAGAACCGCTGTCTCCTCAGCCAATAATCCACTCACAAAACTTCGGAACACACCAGAAAAATACAGCTACGGGTGCACTTAAGTCTCCCGGCAGAGGCGCCACCGTACTGAGCGACGCTATGCCGCCTTGAGCCTTAAAGCCATCATGTCATCTCGCTGACAGCCTCACGCCGGGAAATTGAATTACAAGTCCTTCTTGATCTCATAAAGCACAACTGTCGATATTTCATATATTTATATCCCGTAAAATCCGGTGTTGCGAGTCGGTGGAGTCTTGTCCTGTCATGCGCAGTTTCGTACAATCCTCGCCTCGCTATGCCATGTGGCTTAAAGCTCTGTGTTTGGTCCCTTGGAACCGGGCAACGGGTCGAAGTGCTGAGTATACCTATACATGAGCCAGCGTCCCCACGGACCTAGTAGCCGCTAGATGTTGCAAGATGCCACGCTGTTTGCCTCACCGGCACCGCCACTCCCACTGGCGCGATTCACACAGCACCCGGGAGGTGACTGGGGGTGGGGTGGGTGGCGGCTACCCCCATACCTAGCCTCCCTCTCGTTACCAGGCCATCTCCCGCTGCCACGAGAAGAATCGACCTTCAGCTGAGAACAGACGCCTCATTTGGTGCGCCAGTCAGCGACATGCTTCCCGCATTGCATGCCGGGAGAAGGAAAAAAGCGTCACAGAAAAAAAGAAGGGAGGGAGGGGGAGCAAACAGGAAACGGTCAAGTCACGCCATCTAGCGGAGGGCACAAACACGACAGGGCGTCCGCGCTGCGTCTAATATGTACGAATGACCTCGAGATAGTCGAGGTCACAGAAGCATCCGTCTGTACCCTCACATGCATTTACGTCGTCCATCTAACTTGTCCCTACATAGAATTACCCACATTAGCGGCCGGCGGGACAGCTGTAAATGAGTCTCGAGAAACTCTGTCAAGCAGCCTCAGGCTCTCTGGCAGACCCGCGAGGGTCTGTAGAAAGACACGCCCACATAATGCCAAGGTCAGCGACGCTGGGTCTTCACGCGTGATATCCACGCGTGATATCCGCACGTGATCTCCCCACGTGATCTCCACACGTGATATTCACATCATACTATTGGTCATCCCGTCATCGTCAAGTATTGAATCATATATGAACTGAATTATCCACATTCACATCCTCGTCGACTTGAAAATGAAACCACAATGCGCTCTTCAGTCGATGGGAAATGCGGTTCCGCTCATGAAGGCCCTTGTAGCAGTCGATATTCGATCAATTAATGTTTCTGGGACTTTTCTATGCTATCCATCCGGTGCGCCCAATCCATTTGTCACAACACGCTCTGAAGCACCAGTGACGTCATCAATAAGGGCGTCATCAGCTAATATTTCACACATCCAGAAAGGGGACATAATCATTTTCGTCCCGTTTTATTTTTTTCCTTCGCCGCATGCAGTATTCAAAGGCAATGTGATACCCCAACAAAAACTCCTTCGTCCGGGCATTGTTCTCCCAGCAGTCAGCGCGCGTATTAATTTTTCCGCATTACTAACACTCGGCTGTCACATCAAAGCGGGACCGTCGCTCACCACACCCCACCCCACGCCCGTCATCTCGCCCCGATCATCACGTGGGTCCCGCTGCCAAGGTGCCACGCTCAGTGACGTCACGCCTCGCACCACCGGAAGCGGAAACGCCTTTGACGGCTGAAACAACTACCCAATTTGATCGCTTTTCGGTATTCAGACTGATTGATCGACGACGCAGCAACAACAAACAGTTCTAAGTAGCGCTACGTCGATACATCCGTCGTTATTCCTCGGACCACAGCCAGGAAATTGGGATTTCCATTGCAGCGTTATCAATGGTGGTCCATGTTCACTTCACGCCGGCACGGATCAGAAAACTTGTACAGAGGCATAATCCTTGACCTTTGTACGAACATTGATTCCAGACACAATGACACGTCATCGCTGCAACCCAGTGGTGATGGAAGAACCCTATTATCGCCCAATTATTTTCACGTTTTTCCTGTGGTATCCGCGAGATTATTTGATACAAAAACCCACAGTGACAGAGTATCTGGTACGGGCATGACGTCCATCTGGCCCACCGTACACCTGTCAATACGCCATATATATTGCCCCCTCCGTGTGATATCCAGTGCGGGTTATTGACGCCGGGGATGGCTTGCCTGAGCCATGGCGGGGGTAGCGGGGCGATATACCGGCGCCATGACAACGCGGAGGCTGCAGGCCGCTGAAACAATCGACAGACAGAGGCGAGGTGTCTAAGTTGTGCTTCTGGCTTCGGACAACAGTATCGTCTGGATTTGATCAGATGGGAATTTCGCAGCTTGCTCCAGAGACTTTCCAGGGATCGCTATAATAGGGTTCGGCTGTCACCCTCCGGAGACCAGTCTCGGCTGACTCATCAAGATGACGGGGGCCACCGTGCACGATAGAGACCCGGATGGCCGTGCCCACTCACGTCACGCCCACAGGTTAAGGGGAGGGTGAGGGGTTGGGGTGGAGAGATAGGGGATGAGAAGCTGGAGCGTGGGGACCTGGGGGGCGGGGGTAGGGATCGCGCGTGGCGGTGATCTGCCTTCTCGCCACCTTGACACCGATGCCGCAACCCTCCACACAGACACACACCCTGAAGGTGGGATATACAGGTCCCAGACCACAACACACGGACACAGTAGCGGTAGAGGTAGGTCGCCTCTACCTTCTCGCCACGGCAGCCTCGCTGGCCATGAACAATGCGGGGAGAGAGCGGGCAAGAACTAAGTCTGGTGACTCCCGACGGCCGGTCGTAAGCCCGCTACATATGGCCTTGGTCTCGGGGGGAGATGAGCCGCGGCGCCCCGCCAGTCACGGCCCGGGGAGAGGCGGGGTGAGGCAGGGGTCCCACGATGTGGGCGGGCGGAGGGGTGAGGCAGGGGTCCCACGGTGAGGGCGGGCGGAGGGGTGAGGAGAGGGTCCAACGGTGAGGGATGGCGGATAGGTGAGGCGGGGGTCCCACGGTGTGGGCGGGCGGAGGGGTGAGGCAGGGGTCCCACGGTGAGGGCGGGCGGAGGGGTGAGGAGGGGGTCCAACGGTGAGGGATGGCGGATAGGTGAGGCGGGGGTCCCACGGTGTGGGCGGGCGGAAGGGTGAGGCAGGGGTCCCACGGTGAGGGCGGGCGGAGGGGTGAGGAGGGGGTCCAACGGTGAGGGATGGCGCATGGGTGAGGAGGGGGTCCAACGGTGAGGGATGGCGGATGGGTGAGGCAAAGGTCCCACGGTGAGGGCGGGCGGAGGGGTGAGGAGGGGGTCCAACGGTGAGGGATGGCGCATGGGTGAGGAGGGGGTCCAACGGTGAGGGATGGCGGATGGGTGAGGCGGGGGTGCCACGGTGTGCGCGACCGGAGGGGTGAGGCGGGGGTCCCACGGTAAGGGCGGGCGGAGGGGTGAGGAGGGGGTCCAACGGTGAGGGATGGCGGATAGGTGAGGCGGGGGTCCAACGGTGAGGGATGCCGGAGGGGTGAGGCGGGGGTCCAACGGTGAGGGATGACGGCGGGCGGTGGGCCAGTGGAGCACCAGTGGGCCGGTGGCAAGCAGGGCAGAGAGGGCGGCGATGAGCGGGCGATGGGCAAGGGGTGACGGCGAACGACGGTAGGTGGCCGGTAGGCCGGTAGGCAGGGGGGTGGCCGGGGGGCAGGGAGGTGGCCAGTGTTCAGTGGGGTGGCCGGTGTTCAGTGGGGTGGCCGGTTGGCAGGGGTGGCTGGGGGGCAGGGGGGTGGCCGGTGTTCAGTGGGGTGGCCGGTGTTCAGTGTGGTGGCCGGTGGGCAGGGGGGTGGCTGGGGGGCAGGGGGATGGCCGGTGTTCAGTGGGGTGGCCGGTGTTCAGTGGGGTGGCCGGTGGGCAGTGGGGTGGCCGGTGTTCAGTGGGGTGGCCGGTAGGCAGGCTGTTGGCCGGTGAGCAAGTGGGTGGCCGGTGTTCAGTGGGGTGGCCGGTGTTCAGTGAGGTGGCCGGCGGGCAGTGGGGTGGCCGGTTGGCAGGGGGTGGCCGGTGAGCAGGGGGGTGGCCGATGGTCAGGGGTCAGCGGGTGTTCAGAGGGGTGGCCGGCGGGCAGTGGGGTGGCCGGCGGGCAGTAGGGTGGCCGGTTGGCAGGGGGTGGCCGGTGAGCAGGGGGTCTGCTGTGAGTGATAAGGGCAGTCTGGCGCCGCTGTTGACGTTGCCGCGGGCCTCGGATCATCCAATGCGGTAGTCACTGCGCTGTGTGGGGCTGAGCGAGGGCAGGGAGAGGACGGTGGAAGGGCTGTGGATGGGCTGAGGGCTGTCGGTGGGAGGGCAGGGAGAGGACGGTGGAAGGGCTGTGGATGGGCTGAGGGCTGTCGGTGGGAGGGCAGGGAGAGGACGGTGGAAGGGCTGTGGATGGGCTGAGGGCTGTCGGTGGGAGGGCAGGGAGAGGACGGTGGAAGGGCTGTGGATGGGCTGAGGGCTGTCGGTGGGAGGGCAGGGAGAGGACGGTGGAAGGGCTGTGGATGGGCTGAGGGCTGTCGGTGGGAGGGCAGGGAGAGGACGGCGGAAGGGCTGTGGATGGGCTGAGGGCTGTCGGTGGGAGGGCAGGGAGAGGACGGTGGAAGGGCTGTGGATGGGCTGAGGGCTGTCGGTGGGAGGGCAGGGAGAGGACGGTGGAAGGGCTGTGGATGGGCTGAGGGCTGTCGGTGGGAGGGCAGGGAGAGGACGGTGGAAGGGCTGTGGATGGGCTGAGGGCTGTCGGTGGGAGGGCAGGGAGAGGACGGTGGAAGGGCTGTGGATGGGCTGAGGGCTGTCGGTGGGAGGGCTAGGAGAGGACGATGGAAGGGCTGTGGATGGGCTGAGGGCTGTCGGTGGGAGGGCAGGGAGAGGACGGTGGAAGGGCTGTGGATGGGCTGAGGGCTGTCGGTGGGAGGGCAGGGAGAGGACGGTGGAAGGGCTGTGAATGGGCTGAGGGCTGTCGGTGGGAGGGCTAGGAGAGGACGATGGAAGGGCTGTGGATGGGCTGAGGGCTGTCGGTGGGAGGGCAGGGAGAGGACGGTGGAAGGGCTGTGGATGGGCTGAGGGCTGTCGGTGGGAGGGCAGGGAGAGGACGGTGGAAGGGCTGTGGATGGGCTGAGGGCTGTCGGTGGGAGGGCAGGGAGAGGACGGTGGAAGGGCTGAGGATGGGCTGAGGGCTGTCGGTGGGAGGGCAGGGAGAGGACGGTGGAAGGGCTGAGGATGGGCTGAGGGCTGTCGGTGGGAGGGCTAGGAGAGGACGGTGGAAGGGCTGAGGATGGGCTGAGGGCTGTCGGTGGGAGGGCAGGGAGAGGACGGTGGAAGGGCTGAGGATGGGCTGAGGGCTGTCGGTGGGAGGGCAGGGAGAGGACGGTGGAAGGGCTGTGGATGGGCTGAGGGCTGTCGGTGGGAGGGCAGGGAGAGGACGGTGGAAGGGCTGTGGATGGGCTGAGGGCTGTCGGTGGGAGGGCAGGGAGAGGACGGTGGAAGGGCTGTGGATGGGCTGAGGGCTGTCGGTGGGAGGGCAGGGAGAGGACGGTGGAAGGGCTGTCGGTGGGAGGGCAGGGAGAGGACGGTGGAAGGGCTGTGGATGGGCTGAGGGCTGTCGGTGGGAGGGCTAGGAGAGGACGGTGGAAGGGCTGTGGATGGGCTGAGGGTTGTCGGTGGGAGGGCAGGGAGAGGACGGTGGAAGGGCTGAGGATGGGCTGAGGGCGGGCTGAGGGCTGTCGGTGGAAGGGCAGGGAGAGGACGGTGGAAGGGCTGAGGATGGGCTGAGGGCTGTCGGTGGGAGGGCAGGGAGAGGACGGTGGAAGGGCTGAGGATGGGCTGAGGGCTGTCGGTGGGAGGGCAGGGAGAGGACGGTGGAAGGGCTGTGGATGGGCTGAGGGCTGTCGGTGGGAGGGCAGGGAGAGGACGGTGGAAGGGCTGTGGATGGGCTGAGGGCTGTCGGTGGGAGGGCTAGGAGAGGACGGTGGAAGGGCTGTGGATGGGCTGAGGGCTGTTGGTGGGAGGGCAGGGAGAGGACGGTGGAAGGGCTGAGGATGGGCTGAGGGCTGTCGGTGGGAGGGCAGGGAGAGGACGGTGGAAGGGCTGTGGATGGGCTGAGGGCTGTCGGTGGGAGGGCAGGGAGAGGACGGTGGAAGGGCTGAGGATGGGCTGAGGGCGGGCTGAGGGCGCTGTCGGTGGAAGGGCTGAGGATGGGCTGAGGGCTGTCGGTGGGAGGGCAGGGAGAGGACGGTGGAAGGGCTGAGGATGGGCTGAGGGCTGTCGGTGGGAGGGCAGGGAGAGGACGGTGGAAGGGCTGTGGATGGGCTGAGGGCTGTCGGTGGGAGGGCAGGGAGAGGACGGTGGAAGGGCTGAGGATGGGCTGAGGGCGGGCTGAGGGCTGTCGGTGGGAGGGCTGGAAGAGGGACGGTGGAAGGGCTGAGGATGGGCTGAGGGCTGTCGGTGGGAGGGCTGGAAGAGGACGGTGGAAGGGCTGTGAATGGGCTGAGGGCGGGCTGAGGGCTGTC